>JAKJHU010002096.1:0-49540 GCA_022316685.1 Progne subis subis | reverse complement strand
TCCCCTGGGGCAGGGCAGCACAGCTGCCTTCGGGCACCAATTCAGCTCAAAGCACAACCTGAGCATATGGCAGCACCGTCACAGTGACAGTGCAAAATACAAAAATCCATTTTAGCCAAGATGAAGTTAAGGCAACCCCCACCATTTGCACTTTACACTTGTGGTGATTCATTTCTCCAGGAAAGTGACAGTCCATAATAAGACCAGCTGGACACAGTTCTCCCCAAGGTTTGCTGTACTGAAGTGAGACATTATCGAGTCTCAATCAGCATGGTCCACCACAACAGGACTAGCTCATGGATTTTTAGGCTCTCTTGTCCTGTCCATAACATTTTGATTTATGCCAAGTACACTTCTGAAAGTACAGCTCATTTCTGCTTCAGCTCAGGTTTAAGTGACTGGATCCTGGACATATTACCCCAGGTGAAGTTGATTAAAAATACTGTAATTAATAGAAGTAGACTAGATAAATACTCAGTGTAACTAAATGAATCTCACCCGAAGCATGTAACGCACAGTAGAACAAGAGCATGTAACACAAATGCTGTTCTGAAATCAGGAGGGATGGAAATTGTTTTAATCAGACCTCTCTACCTGGAGAATGTCGTCCAGCACACATAACAAAAACTCTCAGCTCATTGCGAGGTTGGTGGCTTTCCAAGTAATAAGGATTGTGATACATGGAGACATGTTACTAGGGAACTTGATGAAATGCTAGAGTTGAGAAAAAATTTTTGACCTAGTGGGAGTCCTGGAATTTCTCAGAGCATTGCATATTTCAAGCTGCAGCCTTCAACATTAAACGGTTCTCCAGCGCACTTACAGCCTCTACAGTGGAGACGAAAACCTAATCACATTTTAATTGAGCCACATCAGATTTCCAAATTCAACATGCATTCAAGAGATATTTACTCCGATTACAATACAAACCCACCAAGCCCTTCTGCATAAGCAAGGACCTCAGCAAGGACAGGCTGGAGGGTTTAAATGTGACCACTCACACAATGCCAACACTTCATCTGACAGCATTCCCATGGAGAGGATCGCTGGCATTGCCTTCTCCTCAGGGCACTGCATTTCCCACTCCAAGGTTATGCAACTCCACTAAAGCAGCTGGGATTCCCATCAGCTGCTTGTAAACACTGGTCATCTTTCCCACTGCCATGTTTTTTCACTCTTCCCTGCAGGGAGGGCCTGATGATACTGAGATTGCCACAGGGCTAGAGGAGATTTCCTGGAAACAAGCCTGGCCACACAATTATGGTGCATAATGAGATGGACCAAGAAAGGGTTCATGGAAGGATTTACACAGCAGCTCAGCACCTGTTAAACTGAGCACTTGGGTTGTTCATTGCAGAGCACTTAATCTGTTGTAAATGCAATAAAATTCTAAACAACTTCATTTTAACCACGTCTCCTACAACATTACTGTACCTGTGCTGTGTTATGTTATGAAGCTGTGTTATGAGATGATGCTAACCCAGGACTGCACATTCCTGACAGCATCATCTTTAGAAACTTCTGCCTGCTCCTGCCATAGCTCACAGGACATTTCTGACTCTCAGCACACAGATCACCCCACGAGCTGAGGAACAAGGAACACTTTGGTGGGGCAGGTTTTAAGTGGGTCACTGGAAATTGAACATCTGCTTCAACAAGATGTAACTGAGTCTCCCTAATTCAAAATCCACCTGGACTGAAACATCCCTTGTACAAAGCAGGAGGAAACCTGTCTGAACCCAGGCCTGCTGACTCCTGGCAGTCACTGTCAGCAGGACTCTTCCCTGTGGGCTCCAGCTGGTTGCAGATCGTGATCCTGAGCAGAGCCCAGGACTGCTCCAGCTCCAACACCGAGCAGCTCACTGGCCACAAATACCCTTTGCATCCCCCTCACACTTTTAATACCCCAAGCAGCACCCAAAGACCTTTTTTGCCCAGGCCTAAGAGATGGAAAGGCAGCAGTGATAATTACTGGTTTAGCTGTATTTATTCCAAGCCCTGCTTGCACCCAGGGATGATTCTGCACTATTCTCCTTCTCCTATCAAAGGTTCGTCCCCGTTATTTTGTTTAGTGCTACACAGAGAGCTCAAGATGCATTTTGTGGTAGCAGAAGAAGCAAAATGGCCTTTTCCTGCCACATTTCTGTATGAGGTGAGGCTGGGATGACCCATTCCATGCTGAACCTCATGCACTCAAGGCCAGGCTGGGCAGGGCTTGGAGCACCCTGGGATGGTGGAAGGTGTCCCTGCTCATGGCAGGGGCTGGGACAGGATGAGCTCTGAGGTCCTTCCAACCCAAACCATCCTGGGGTTCTGCAACTTCAAACAGTGTTTCAAAAGCACAAACACTGATGATATGCCCCTCAGTGCTCTGTTGAAGGAAAAGGTGTGGGTTTGTCCAAGACTGGCTCATGCTTATAATTGGTCTGAGGCAGCGACCACAAACCCAATTCAGATTCTGGTAATTTTTTAATGAATTTGACAAACACTTCTATCTCTTATTCAAAGCCTGTTTAAAAAAGGCCTTTGAAAAGAGGAAAAGTGCAATCCTCCCCTCAGTGACTAATGGAACTGCGTCTTGCAGGTAGCAGGTGGCTTCAAGACACCCAACTTTGCCCTCAGCTGCTTTGACAGGGGTGGAGGGGGAATTTGCTTCCCTGATAATCATGTGACTAAGTTTAAAGCAAATTTATCATTTGGTTGAAGCAGAGCATTGCTATTTCCTCATGGAAATGGAAACACTAAATCATACATTTTTCTCACATACCATATTTTGAAAGGTCTGCATTCTTTCACATCTCAGGCTCAAACATTCCCACAGCTAAAGCTGAATATGAAAGTTTTCAGCTCTTAAAGCACTCTCACCTCCAGCAACCCAAAGAACCCCAGTTCTACTTGCAGCCTTGTTCATCCAATATAAATAACTCAGGCTGCTCACTGGAGATTTATATCTTAATGTACTTGCTTCATTGCTGGCCTTGGCAGACACGTCCAGGTTTAGAGTGAAGGACAGCAAAACTTGACAAACCTTAAACCCCAGTGTTGCAGAATTCTATTAGGTAACAGATGGAAAAGATAATTAGCTGACAACACAACCATCACACGCTTCATTAGGAGCCTTATTCCTATCAGATGCATTCTCTCCCCGATTTTATCTTCAGGAAAATGAAGGCTATTGTTTACCTTGAACTGGCAAAAAGCAAGGCAAGCTCGTGAAGCCTGTATTCCTCTCTAAATTCAGCGCTGTGCGTACACGTTTGGGATTTCCAGCTGTAACCTGGCCTGGGAATGCTGGATCCAGGTTATTTGGTGGGAAAAAAGCTCAAGAAATTTCCTCACCAGCCTGTATCTGCAAGGAGGAGTTAATCCAATCCTTGGTGGCAGGAGAAACCTGTTAAACCATCACCATGCAGTGCAGAATAAAGAGATGTACACACACAGATACCAACACCATGCTAGTTTCCTCTTTAATCCCACACAGTCAAACCCAGAGTTTCGCTGCCCCTGCTTGTGTTTGCACATTGTGCATCTTGGTCACGTGCAGCACAGCTCTGCACTTCAGGAGAAAATACTCAAAGCAAGTGTAAGCAGATAAAATGGCTTTTAACACTAAAATGGTTTGGAAATGTGTGTCTTTTTTACATCAGCCAAAACAAGTTTCCTCTGGAAACCTCTGGCAAAAAAACCCAATATTTTCTAGGATTTGCAGCCTCCTCTCCCTCCATGAGTTATTTATTGGTAGTTCAAACCGTCTCCAGCTGTCAGACTCCAGCTTCTCAGCCCCTGCCATGTCTCTCTCTCCTGCATAATTTTTATGATCATCTACATGACCAGCCATAGTTACAGTCCATTTATAAACAGCTCATGATTAATAATTGCATCTTTTGAAAGCATTGTGCACTGATTTATTCATCTAACAGATTATTGCAGCAGAGGAACCCAATTAAAGCACAAAATAATACACACACACACACACACACACATATATATATGTATATATGTCTGGTGAAATACAGGAAGTTTTAAAGATAAAATTACACACACAGTGTTCTTCCTTTTCTGCATTAAGGCACCAAATTTTTGTAAATATGGAGGAGCGGTGTGTTTTCCAATTGTAACTTTACAATGAACACTGAAATGCTGTCAACGTGTCTGCTGCTTATCAGAAATTTCACAGATGAGTCTGAGAGGCAGCAGGCTCTGCTGCAAACATTCAGCTCTCTGAAAAAACAATGATTTACAAAAAGCCTCTGAAACACTTGCAGACTTATCAGAAGCTCAGTTACCATTTTAACACCTGTAATACTAAAATACCTAGATTAGAACTCCCAAGGTAGGTAATGAATTAGAACTTGCAAGTAGAATTCAACCCCTTACAATGACATCTCAAAAAGTATTTGGACCCAAAACTCACAAGCTTTCTCCAAGGAGTCACCACTGAACTCCCAGAGAAGCTGCTGACAAACCTTGGACTACTTATCCTTGAGACTCACTGTAGTTTCAGCCACATTTTAAGTATAAAAAATACATTTTCTTGTTTTTCTAAGAAACTGCTCCAGTCAAACTTTTTGACAGCCAAGATCCATGGGAAGTGACAAGAAGCCAGTCAGCGTTGTTCAACATCGCTTTAATCTCCACTGAGGGAAAATTATAGAAACATGTTAACACAAACAGCAAATGTTTGGGGAAAGACCATATGGCGCTATGATGGGTGTTTAGTTCATAGAAATGTAATCTAGAATTTTACAAAAATTATATGAAAGAATAACAACATCTTTCAGTAATGTCAGACAGTATAGAAAAAACAAATCTCAACATTAGTCCTTCTGATGGTCCTTCTAGTAAGAAATTTAAAAGTGCTTTTAATTCCAGTGTAGCAACTCCAGCTTAGTGCAATAGGTCAGGTCTGGCTTAAAGCAGGTATTTATAGCAGTTGTGCAATTCCTACAACTGACTAGCCCCATGATCTAAACATGAACACTAAATGAGGTAAGTATTATAATTACAATTAAACATTCCTTAAATAGCTTACACAACAACTCTACTACAAGGGAAAAAAAAAAAAAAACAAAACAAAACATAAAACTTGTAGTACAAATCAGTGAAAGTTATAAAAGCTCTTGCAAAATATACAGTTTAATACATTTACAACCCACTGCTACAAACAGTACCTAATGCAAAATATACCAACTTAAACGAAGCCAAACTTCCCAGGAAGTGCAACTGAATTTGCTTTGAATATACTATTTTGTTCCCAAATCTTCCTAAAAGCTCCATATAAAGTTAGCACAATATCTTAATGTAGAAATGTCACTGCATTCCTCAATGAACAAGAACAAGGAGGATTTTCTTACCAACTATGACTGCAGCTAGAAGTACCATTACTCCCTGAGCAAGTGAAAAACACAGCACTAGCTGCGGAAAAATGATTTAAATGCACTCCTCACTGGTTTATACATGGCAAGCTGGCAATAATAAGACAGCCTATATTTCTACATAGCTTTTTTCAGCAGGGTTTCTGAAGAAGAAGATAGGGACCCCGAGGAAGAACATTAAAGAGGGTGCCCCACCCAGCAGGAATGGTTCGCTGAACTGTATCCAAATTCCGAGTATCTTCCTCCCCCGTTCCAGTTCTCCTCCTCTTAAAAAACAAAAAAAGGGGAGATGTGGTGGTGCGAGAGTTGTTCTATTAAGTTCCTAAGTATTTTATGTAAGCAGTTCTGTATTTTATAAGAAGGTCTTTGTAAGGTTTGTTCCATGTCCCCTGTTTTGCCCAATGGTTTTTCCCCTACGCCTGGTAGCTGTCAGTCACCCTACCCTACACCTGTTCATGTCAATCCCCTCTCTTCCCCTTGGGCGCCCTGTCTATCAATTCGGGACCCTTCCCTGGGTTCTGGAAAGCTCCAGGGAGGGCATCGAGTGATAGGCTGGTGCCTGGGAAATCCCCCTACTCCCTGCCTGTGACTGGTTCTCATGTTTTATGGTTACACCCCCAGTTCACCCCAAGTTATGCTGCTTGCTGTTGCTTTGTTACCTCCCCTTGATCCTCCCCCGTTTATAAGTTCATGTTCAAGCTCTGTTCGGGGTTCTCTCTGGGCAGCTGTGGTCAGAGGTGGGGCTCCCGGTCGATCTCCCCTCTAATAAATCCTGTTCAACCCTGTCCAAGAGAGTCAGCTCTTTGTCTAGTGCCAGCGCTGTGATTACATCGAGTGCTATCGCTGGTGTGGGGGAGCCAAGGCCCCTCAGGGAGGAGGTTGCCTGCCCAGCTCGCAACCCCGACCTTACACGTGTTAGCCGCAGTGACTTGGAACCGAGCTAGCCTGCGGTCAGCGCCTTCCTGGCGTGTGCGAGGACACTGTGACACCTTCCCAAGGGAAGGGCTCATTTTCCTCCTCCAGTTTTCACACCTGGTTTATTCCTTCCATGTTCTGGAAGATGCATTGGAGGATGGACATGGAGAAAACATCAGAGAGTGACCCAAGTTATTTACACAAAGAGAAATTAGGTTCTTTTATCACTGGCTGGTTTAGAATAATGGAATCATAGAACCCTAAAGGCTGGGAAAGGCTTTTACAATCATCCAAACATCATCCACCACCACCACCTTGTTCACCACTAGACCAAGTGCCATATCAACATGTCTTTTGAACACTTCCAGGCATGCTGACTCCACCACTGCCCTGAGCAACGTTTGCAATGCTTTGCAGCCTTTTCCATGGAGAATTTTTCCCTAATTTCCAATCTAAACCTCCCCTGGTGCAAGCTGAGGCCATTTCCTCTTGTCCTGTCCCTTGTTTTCAGGGATCAGAGCTCCACTTGGCTCCACCCTCCTGTCAGGGAGTTGTGGAGAGCCAGAAGGTTCTCCCTGAGCCTCCTTTTCTCCAGGCTGAGCAACCACAGTTTGAGCTGATTCAGAGGAACCAATAGATCTGTTTTAGGCTCTGCTAAACGATGGTTGGCTGCTCTTAGTCAGTAAAAATGATGAAACAAATCAGACATGCCCAGCAGCTCAGCATGGTGAGTTGTGCTAGGAAAGAGCCCTCTCCAGACCCCAACGGCACAAGCACCAGCATCAGATTCTGCCTGGGAAAACCACTGTGAATTCCTCCCTCAGCTTCTGCAGCTGAAAGGAGAACTGACCCACATTAACCAAATCTTCACAGGGGGCACATTTTTTCTCCTACTGTTTGCAAACAAAAAGCAAACATAAACAGTGAGAAATTATTCCATCTCTATTAAAGAGTGGCGGCATGAGAACATCAGCAATGTGTTAAGAGAAAATCTGCCTGGTACACTAAATTACGCTTTTCCTGGAGTGAAGTAAGAACCCTTGTGATTGAAAAACTCCCTTTCCGAGCTCAGAAATTGTTTTTATTAAGTATTAATATATATATTTATAATTTTCCAAAAACGAGCCAGGAAAGCAGTGGTAATAATTCTTCCCAATGCCTCTGAAATGAAGCCATATTTGCTCATTTTTTTTATTTTGGAGTGCATGTATACGCAATATTGCAACATATCCCCGTAGCAGACATGTGCAATACGTGCTGCGCTGCCCAGCCGCTGCCTCTGTCATGCCAGGACCTGCTGCTCCACACCCACGGGCTGCAGGCTGGGCAGGGCTGGGGCGTGGGGGCTGCTCCCCTGCTTGGCCTCCCCTCCACATCCCTGCCAGAGCTGTGGCAACTGCCCGCGGCCACCAAGTGCGCTCGGAACTGACCGCTGCTGCTGGAGGTGTTGGTGCTGAGTCCCCGAATCATCTCTCACTCAGGTCGTGCTCCCAAAAAAAGGAGGAACGGGGCCTCAGTGGCCTAAAGAGCTGCCCACGTAACCAGGGGGACCCTGGACGAGGGGACTGCAGAAGTGGCACGGGAGGACATCCAGGCAGGCTGCGGGGGGCTGAGGCTGGGGCGATGGAAAATCCACAGTGAGAAGGAAACAACACAGCATCTGGTATTTAGAAACACCAGCTAAAATTTTTCTGACTATGAGTCACCAATGGTAGGTTGTGAAATGTCCTGATACCCATCTGGCCCTTGGGGCTGAGCCCTGGGATGAAGCTCAGAAGGAGACCTGGGTTAGCCAGGATCCCCAGTGTCACAGCAGAGCCCTGGGGTTGGGATCCCACCCCCAAACACAAGACCAGCAGGGATGCTGCAGCAATGCCTGCACCAGGAGCCTCCTTGGGAAGGCAGCAGCCACATGCAGCGATTCTCAATTCTCTCGGCACCGCAGGGTGAGCAGGAGGAGTTTGGCTTCAGCAGACACATACCCTGAGCCAGCCCAGCCTCACGCTGGGCCAGGAAGAGCAGGAGAGCACAGAGTGCCAGGGAGAGAGGACCAAAGCAGGTGTCTCAGCAGCAGTAGCAGTGCTGCTTGCTGCAGGCTGGGCACCAGCCCTGCAGGGCTCTCTCACTCCAGCTGAGAGGAATGCCTCAGGCAATAGCCAGGGAGCAGCAGCCCCGGGGGCTGCAGACCCCCTCTCCACTGTCCCTGCAGCCAAAGACCAGGAAAAGAAAGCAAACAGCAGTGGAGCAGAGTGCTTTCTTTCCATTACCGAGGCCACAGGACAGCAAGCAGTTGTGTATAAAGCTGTCAGTATAGAAACAGGAGTCACCCAATGGTCGCAGATGCTCTGGGATGTGGAGAGATTGTCTGATGGCATGGCTGCAAAGTAAAGGCCATGCTGCAAAGTAAAGGCCATGAGAAGATCTGACTTGTTAAGGTTTAGCAGAGAACATGCAGGACGACGTGACAAACAGCACGGATACTGTGTCCTTGTACAGAGAAGTTTCAAAATAACAAGGATGTTAATCAGCAGAAATCATGTAGCTAACTGCAAAAAGAATATGCATTGTGAAATAGCGAACCAATTAGGAGCTACAATTTTGTAATATGCATGAACTAATTAACTGCACTATATCTGTACGCGAGCATGTTAATAAATCTGAGACTTGTTGATCATGATAGCATGAGGCTTGTCTCCCGTTCTTCCACAAATGGTGACCCTGACGACGTGATACCACAGTGAGAAGCAACGTAGGGTTCGGGTCCTGCAAGCAGAGGGACGGCTACAGAGCATTACCGGAGAGCTCCGTGCCCTAAGCGACCACAGAGGTGGGCTTAGCCGATACGTGCTGCCGAGACCTGGAGAGGCTGCAACAGCACTGACGTGAGTATGGATAGGCAAGCAGCATAAGATTTATTTACAGCATTTCTGCAAAAGCGGCAGGTTAAAGGGATAGATTTAAGTAAAGAACTACCAGACCCTTTTAAAGTTGCTTACTCTCAAGGTTTCTTTATTAACCCTCATACTGTCCATGAATTGTCCTGAATGGAGACGGTTCGGGGATAAGCTGTGGGAACTCACGTTAGATGATGATAAGGCGGCAGAAAAAGATGAGCAAACTTTGGAGGGTGGTTCACAACGAGTTACTTTTGTGTCAGGCAGAGAAAAGGGCTGCACGGGAAGTAGTTACTGCTCAGGAAAAGAATCAAAAGTATGATCCCAAGTGGGGCACTGACACCCCTAATCCCCCCGTATTCAACGACAGTTCATTTGCCAGCTGCAGCACCCGTTTCACCTTCAGCTCCTCCAGTAGCAGAAGAGCCTGTCCGGGAGAGGAGTAATAAGGGGGGGCCTCCTTACAGCCCTGAGAACAGTGTCCCTATCCCTCAGTCGGCCAGCTCCCCAAGCAGCCAAGAGCCTATCCCTGGGGCAGAGTCTGACCTTGCGGGGGCCATGGCAAGGGAGCGTCAGGAGGTTTGGGCAGCCCTAGCACGGCAAGGTGCCCAACAGGGTGATCAGGACATATTAGAGGCAGCCTCCGTGTGTCTTGCCTTCCCAGTTACTTTTGCCCCTAATCCTGCTGGGGGACTGCAAGCCACAGTAACAGTTTTAGATTGGAAAATGCTGGCACAATTGCGCTCCACTGTAGGGCAATATGGGGTCACTAGTGAGCCCACAAAGCAGATGCTTGAATACCTTTTTAAATGCTCATGTTTTGCTACCATCAGATATTAAGGGGATTGCTAGGCTCATCTTTACACAACATCAACACCTTTTGTTTAATGCACATTGGCAGGCTGAAGCTCAAGCCTCAGTCGCCATACAAAGGGGACAAGGAGATCCATTACAGGGCCTCACATTGGATGAGTTGTTGGGATTAGGACCGTTTCAACAGATGGAGGCACAGGCACTCATGGGGCCAGATAAATGCCGTGAGGCAATAGAGAGTAGCCAAAAGAGCCATTGAAAAAGTCGAAGTACCTGGAGGTATACCTATTACATGGGAATAAAAACAGGGTCGAGAAGAAGCACTAGGTCCCTTTGTTGATAAAATTGCTGAGGCTATAGATAAAGCCGGTGTCCAGGACTTTATGAAGGGAGCTTTGTTAAGCAGTGTGTTCTCCAGAACTGCAATTCCCCTACTAGATCAATAATAACCACTATGGCAGGAGACTGGACAATAGCAGACTTATTAGAAAAAGCAGCAAACTGTGCCATCAGGGTCGCAGGCATTTTTAGTGGAAGCAATTAAGCAGTTAGGATTGGGACTACAGGAACAGGCAAAGACATCACAGACACAGGTGTTAGCAGCTCTTGCGCCTCTCCAAGCAGCAACGGCAAGCACCGGCCCTCGTCCCTCACCACCTGGTGGACGCATGAAATGTTTTCGCTGTGGTAATAGCGGGCATATACGCCGAGAATGTCAGGCGGCCGGAGTCTGGTGTGCAAAAATGCCGCTCTGACTCACATAATACCAATGCCCTGTCGCCGGAGATCGGGAAAACTTCCGGAAGCAGCGCGAACAGCGGCCGCGCAGGGACACAAATGGCAGCTGCAATGCCACCAGCGCCATCCACAGCATCAGCCAACAACTACAACCAGCCACCAGCGGGAGCCTCGGCATGGACGTGGCAGCCGCAGTAGATGTCACCATAATGACTACACACCCGCACAAGATTCCAACTGGATTTAAAGGACCTATCGTGATTAATGGAAGAGCAGTGGGAGGACTTTTGCTAGGTCGCTCTTCAACCACAATGATGGGACTATTTGTGTTACCTGGTGTCATTGATGTGGACTGTTGTGGGGAAGTTATGATTATGGCCTATACCCAATATCCACCTTTAAAAATTAGTAAGGGACAGAGACTGGCACAGCTAATACCACTTCCAGATAACCAAAGAAGTTACTCCAATGCAACAAAAGCCAAGGGGGCAAGAAGGCTTTGGCTCCACAGGAGGACTAATTTTAATGACTGTGGATTTATCTGATCGCCCTAGGAAAAAAGTGGAACTTTGACTTAATAATCAAAGTATAACCCTTGTTGGATTACTGGACACTGGGGCAGACTCCTGTATTATTGCTCCACAAGAATGGCCCAAGGACTGGCCATTACAGGCCTCTGCCACCACGGTGACTGGGGTCGGGGAATGACCCTTGCGAGCCGAACACCCGTGGTTACTGTAATTCTCGAAGGGAAGCAGGCGCAAGCGTCTTTTTCCATTACAATGCTGCCACCTACTGCTCAATGCCTGATTGGCCGAGACGTCCTGGCTCAACTCGGTGTTGTTCTCACGAATGAACACCCTTTGGGATAGTGGCCGCTGCTTGGACTTTCCCCATTGCCCTCACTTGGACTACCAGCGACCCAGTGTGGGTTAAGCAGTGGCCACTGAAAGGGGAAAGATTACAACAGGCACATGCCTTGGTACAGGAACAACTCCGACTGGGTCATCTTAAATTGTCCACTAGCCCCTGGAATACTCCTATATGTATTATTAAGAAGAAGTCAGGGAAATATCGACTGCTTCACGATCTTCGTGCCGTGAATGCCCAAATGGAACCAATAGGAAGCTCTTCAGCCTGGATTGCCCAGCCCAACGATGTTACCCCAGGACTGGCCTTGTTAATCCTTGACTTAAAGGACTGCTTTTTTACCATTGCGTTACACCCTCAGGATACACGTCGGTTTGCATTTACCTTACCAGCCATAAATCGTCAAAGCCCTGACTCTCGGTATGAATGGACTGTGTTACCCCAGGGCATGCGCAACAGCCCAACACTTTGTCAACTTTTTGTCCAAGCTGCTTTGGCAGCCACTGCGGGAAAGATGGCCAAAGGTGATTATTTATCATTACATGGATGATATTTTTATTTGCACAGCCTCATCCCTTTTCGGATTTACAAATTCAGATTATAACACAGTCCCTTGCTGAGCATAAGTTGGTTGTTGCCCCAGAAAAAATTCAACGCTCAGCACCATGGAAATATTTGGGGATTGACTTTGACACAGCAAGTAGTTACCCCACAAAAACTAGACTTTCACTGTGATGTTACCACTTTACATGATGTGCAAAATTGTTAGGAGATTTGCAGTGGCTCAGGCCTATCATTGGGATTCCTAATGAACTTATTGATCAGCTGCGCCCCCTGCTCAAAGGCACTGACCCTGCTCAACCGGTATCTGTCTCCTCTCAACAGCGTCAGGTCATCCAACTTATCGCCGACTGTGTTATACAAGGCCAAGTTCGCCGCAGGTCTCTAGACCCTACCTGTTGATATCACCATATGGCTGGGACCCACGCACTTTATGGGTGCGTTGACTCAACTTCAGAAGAAAACGGGGGAGAATTGGGTATTGGAGTGGATAGTCCCCCATTACAACAACAAAAAACTATATGGCAAAAAATCGAGTTATTGTGCCTTCTTATCAAAAAAGGACGTCAACGCGTGGTACAGATTTTAGGCCTAGAGCCAGAGACAATATTTGTGCCCTTACAACGAGATGCTCTTGATTGGTATTTGGCCAATTCCATGGAACTGCAAGAAGCACTGCTAGGCAGCAGTAGTATCATTGCTCCAAATAATACAAAAGCTCAGTTAAAATGGATAGGATCACACAGATGGATGGCTGTTCCTAAAAAAAAGGACAAGCCCATATTGGAAGCACTTACGGTATATACTGATGCCGGAAAGAAATCCCGGAAGGCCGCTATCACCTGGCATGAGGAAGGAATCTGGAACAAGAAGATATTACAGGCAGAAGCTACTGATACATTACAGACATTGGAGCTACTTGCTGTGGTGTGGGCATTAACAAATTTTGGAGGACCGCTCAATATTGTAACGGACTCATTATATGTGGCAGGTGTTGCCAATCGAATAGAGGATGCCTTCATCAAAGACGTAAAAAACCAGAGACTGTATCAGCTCCTGACGCAACTACAGAAGGCGTTACGGCAGCGAGAACAGCCTTATGCAGTGCTACATATCCGGAGCCACAAATGGGACATTGGTTTGGGAGAACGGAATCAGCGAGCAGATGATCTAGTATCAGCCATAGCAGTACCTTTGCCTCAACACACATTGGCAAGAGAGGCTCACTCCATCTTCCATCAAAATGCGAAAGGCCTGCAGAGACAGTTCCGTATATCACATGCAGAAGCCACATCAATAGTCAGAAGCTGTCCCATATGCTGTAATCACAACAAAGGCTTGGGTTTGGGCACAGGGGTGAACCCTCGTGGTACCAGAGCTAACGAAATATGGCAGACTGATGTTACACATGTTAATTGCTTTGGTCGCTTAAAATATGTTCATGTTACTATAGATACATATAGTCACTATATTTGGGCGACGCCTCAAGCGGGTGAGAGGGCTGTTCATGTGATTAGACACCTTACTAGCTGCTTCGCGGTCATGGGAGTTTGTCAACAGCTAAAAACCGACAATGGCCCGGCTTATGTTAGTGGCCGAGTCCGAATATTTTTGAAACAATGGGGGGTACGACATATTACAGGCATCCCACATAACCCCGGAGGGCAAGCTATAGTAGAAAGAGCAAATAGCACCCTAAAGACTTATATTGAGAGATTCAGTGATATTACAGATGTACAGGAACGCCTACTTAAAACACTGTTTGTACTGAACCACTTATGTGTATTTGGATCATCTGAGATGCCAGTCGCTGTTACGCACTTTGAAATGCTGAATGAAAGCAAGACTAAAGAGTCAGCAGAGGTCTGGGTTAGATACAAATGTTTAAAGACAGGGTTGTGGCAGGGTCCAGCAAGAGTACTGTACTGGGGAAGAGGATATCTTTGTGTTTCCACCCCAACAGGTCCTGAGTGGATCCCGGCCCGGTGGACAAAGCCAGCCTTGAAGCCTCAGAGTGGAGGGCATCAGGAACCCTCGACTGCGCCTGGACAGCCTGATCCGCCCCCACCGGGAGTTCCTCCGGACAGTGCTTGATCCTTCGCTTTGCTACCCGGTTACTACGGATCAATTCACATATTTGTTAACTTGTTTAGGAAACTATCAGTTGGGGAGTATTAGAACACAGGACTGTCTTTGTTGTTGGGACCGACAGCACCGTGCTTGGCTTTTAATACATTGTGGGGGATGTAGGCAACACGAGTGGATTCATCAACAGTCATTATTGGGTGAGCTATGGTGCTTAGCCTGTAGACGCTCTTGGAGGAGTGAAAGTCATCATCAGGCACTAGAAAAGGCCACTGGGTTACCTTTTCCACAAGCAATAACTCTGTTTGAAAGCAGAGAGCAGCTACATTTAGCCTATGCCCGCTGGCAGTTGCAACATTCAATAATTAGAGTAAAAGCCTTAGTTCATACAGAAATTATCCAGAAAAAGTGTGAGACCTATTGTTATATTCCCCGCCAGTGGACTGTGGTACCTTCGGAATGGGAACATCTCAATCAAAGGTTTAAACTGCTTAAGATAAAAAGGAAAGCAAGGAAGGACAAAAGAAACAACGAGTAAATATGAGGTTGTTATGTGTTTTGACCCTTTTTACACAAATAACGAGTGCTTTTTGGGTTTCCCCTCAGCCAAAAACAAATATATGGGTTACCTTAGCTAATCTCACTAATCAAGAAGCCATATGCCTTTCTTTATCAACTCCAGGAAACCCGTTTTCCACCTGCTTAGTGGGAGTACCTGCAGACAAATGGCCTTGTCCATCAAAAATACCACAGGCAAGGCCAACGAATCACGGACAACAGCGAATGCGTGGGATCAATGGGTGCCTTATTTGCCCCTCGCACCTTTGGAACCACAAGAGATAGAATTGTTGGGGTCAGTCAAAGCTGATGCATGTGTTTATTTTAATTACAGAAGTATAACCCAAAAAGGCCAAGGGACCAATTATATAACAACAGTCAATTCCTCCTTGCTAATTTATCAAAATGCCTCAACGTGGTGCAATTATACTGCTAACAAGATCTCTGTTTCAACAAATGTGCCACTTACATTGCCAACAGGCATGTTTTTAATCTGTGGAGATAGAGCCTGGGCAGGTATCCCTTCTCGATTAAGAGGTGGTCCGTGCACACTAGGGCGACTATCGCTACTTACCCCGAACACTTCCATGATTTTAAATTACACACGGCATCACAAGCTCAGGCGGGAAAAACGATTAACCCACCAATTTACAAAGGAATGTGATTCAAATGTTGATTTTTGGTCTGCAGAGCAAAGAATTTTTGCATCTATTTTAGGTCCTGGAGTAGCCAGTGCTCAAAGTTTAGCTACCTTAAATAAACTAGGATGCTGGTTAGCAAAACAGACCAATGCCACCTCCCTTGCTTTAAGCAACTTGTTAGCTTCAGTTAGACATGCCACCCTGCAAAACAGAGCAGCGATAGATTTCCTGCTTTTAGCACAAGGACATGGTTGTGAGGAATTTGAAGGAATGTGTTGTATGAACTTGTCTGACCATTCACGATCTATTCATGCTCAAATCGATAACTTGAAGAAATTGACAGGACAATTGCGATTAGAACAAGGATGGGGTCTAGATGGGTGGCTTGCTTCCTTAGGACTTGGACCTTGGATTACCTCTATATTAAAAGTAGCTGTGGTGATAGGCATTGTGATCCTTTTAACAATTACCTGCCTTCCATGTATTTGTATGTGTTTACAAAATGCCATACAGCGAACAATGCAGACTATGTTTAATCAGCATTTATTGGTACAATCAAAAGAAAACGGGGGAAGTGTGGAGAGATTGTCTGAGGCATGGCTGCAAAGTAAAGGCCATGCTGCAAAGTAAAGGCCATGAGAAGATCTGACTTGTTAAGGTTTAGCAGAGAACATGCAGGACGATGTGATAAACAGCACGGATACTGCGTCCTTGTACAGAGAAGTTTCAAAATAACAAGGATGTTGATCAGCAGAAATCATGTAGCTGTAACTACAAGGCTAACTGCAAAAAGAATATGCATTGTGAAATAGTGAACTAATCAGGAGCTACAATTTTGTAATATGCATGAACTAATTAATTGCACTATATCTGTACGCGAGCACGTTAATAAATCTGAGACTTGTTGATCATGATAACATGAGGCTAGTCCTCCCGTTCCTCCACATTATAAATAAATTCTATTCAAATAATCTATGTTTTAGTTACTTAATTGTTAAGTAATTCCATTAAGATTGTTAATGCTAGCTTCTGTAAAAAGAATTTGCCTTATTCCTGTTTTAATACTGATTTATTACCTTATTTGCTTGTTTGTTAATTAAGAATTCACCTTATTACCTGTATCTCTGCTCCCATTCGCCAGATAGTGTCTGAATATGCAAATAAAAAGAACACTGGAATTCTGGGAACAACTCAAGAACAAGAGACTCTGAAAAGCAGGGAACCAAAGTAAAATCCAGGACTGTAGTCACATTTTAGACTAGTGCAAGAAGTATGAGGGTCCGCCGAAGCAGCTTCATTTAGTTGCCGTGACCTGAGAAGGAGTCCCCCATCGCTGGATGACCCCCTGATCAGCGAAGCAAAACGGACTCCCCGGCAAGGGGAAAAGCCCGTGAGGGGGGGTGGGAGTCCCCAGCTTTGCCGTGAAGCAAAGCTGTGTGTACCTCCTCCTCCGCGTTGCCAAAGGAGCAAGCAAGCTCTCCCCCAAGGCCAAGCTTGATAATAAAGAAACATACAAAACCAGCAAGTCTCTGACTCTCACTTATTTTTTCCAGAACAATTTTTGGGGGATCGTCCACGCCTGAAGAGGGACCGAGGACGGGACGGCCACTCGCCCTTCGGACCTCCGGGACAGCTGGCCAAGCGGGAGCAGCCTGGAACCGGCAACGAGGAGGAGCGCCGGAGGGTGAGCTTTCGGCGGCGGGTAAAGGAGGCGTGCGAGTGGGAGTGAGAGAGAGTCGGGGGCCGGCAGCTCGGACCCCCGGAACTGAGTGTGGACCCCTCGGTACTGCGGTTTCGGAACTCCCGCAAGGGGGCCGGCCAGGAAAAGGGGGAATCGAGAGAAACTAATGAGTGAGGCATCTCCTTAGGGGCAGAAAGACCCCCTCCTAGGTGTGCAGGGGAAAATAGAGTGTGAGTGGCACGCATTAGGGGCAGAAAGACCCCTCCCCTGGGCGTGCAGGGGAAAACAGGGTGTGAGTGGCACGCATTGGGGGCAGGTCCCCCCCCCTTGAAGGCTAGAGTAGCCTAGGAGGGTTTAGAGTCCCTGGAGGGGCGGGAAAACCATACCAGGGTTGACAGGGTGTCCCCAGACACTGCGGGTGCCGAGAACTCATGAGAGTCCCTACTTCCCAGGACTGAGCCAGATGCACCAGAGAGGGTGTGCTGCCGCGGTCTCAGGGAGGAGGCCGTAAACCCATAGCCCGAGGACACCGGGGTGGGGAGTCAATGTAGAGGCAAGGTGGGCATCCTGCACACACACACAGTCATCCCTCTTGCCGAGGCTGCTTCACTGGGGAGAAGTAGTCAAGCCAGTCCTGGTGGAAGGCAAAGGGGTCGGGCCCTGTTCGGGTTGATCCTTGGAAACAAGGAAGGGTTCCCCCCCAGGTAACCCGTGCGGAGTCTTGACCTCTTACCTCCGTTTCAAAAAGTGAAGAGGGGGACGGTACTAGTGACAGTGCAGTCTAGTCCGGGGTTCGGACTGAAGGTGTCCGGCCCGGCGGGGGCTAAGGCGAGGGAAGGTCCTGAGGCCCGGAAGGGGATGCTAGTACTAGGGACCCTGTCGTGCGCCGCAAAGCGTGTCCAGAGTCTCAGGGGTGAGGCAAGGCACGGGAGTACATAGGGGGTGAGGTCATTAGGACTCACCTCAAAGGGGTCAGAGGTGACTCTGAGCCCCTGGTGTAAGTAAAGTGTGAGCATCCGAGAAAGTGAGGAAGGTTAGAGAAAGTGAGTAGAAAGAGAGAGAATTTGTTCTCTTAATGAAAGCAAAAGTAGAAAAGGAAAAAGGAAAAAGGAAAAAAGCATAAAGGAATAGGAAAGCATAGGAAAAAGTAGAAAAGCATAAAGTTTAGGAGTTTTATGTTGAAGTGTTCAAGAATTAAGTCAGGAGATTTGAAGTAAAGGGAGAAAAGCTGAAGAATTTTTTTTTGCTTGAAAAAACCTGTGTTGCCAGTCAGTAGAGGGCACCTTTGAAAATTTTTTTTCAGTTTCAAGAAAATGGGACAATGTACTAGTAAGAAAAAGAAATCCCAAAACGAAAATAGCAAAGTAAAGAGTATTCCACCCGGTAGTCCCTTAGAACAACTTTTAGCTAAATGGGATTCTTTAGAGGCGACAAAAGGATTAGATCAGCTTAAAATGGTGTTTTATTGCACAGAAGTCTGGCCAAAATTAAAATTACCAGGAGAGTGGCCATGGTTTGGAACACATGATGAGTGGATGTGCTATCAGTTAAACCAGTACCTAAGAACTCAGGAAGATCCAGACGTAAACCAGTTAGCTTATGCTGCTTGTTGGCAAAAGAGAGCCACGAGTAAAGAGAATATAAAAGTCTGCAAATTAAAAGAAAAAGTGTGAAAGAAAGGAACAGAAAGAGGAAAGAAGAGAAACTAATAAAAGATGGGACCCTTTAGACCATTTACCCCCTCCAATTTACCCAGAGGTGCCCCAAGCCCCTCAAAATCCTGTCCTAGTTCCCCTACTAACTTCCCCAAGTCAAACTCAAACTCCTTCAGAACCCTCTCCTCGTCTTCCCCCAGTGGTTCCATCATCACCCCTCCTTAACACCTCTCCTCCCCAGTCCTTAGTACCTTCTCCCCCTTCTCTCCCAACAGCCCCTTTGCCACCTCCTTCCAATAGTCAAAGTTCTTTAGCCCCAGTTATAACCCCTTCAGTTTCCTAAAACACAACCTCTTCCCTAGCCCCCCTTCCTCCCACAGTACCATCCTCTGTTTCTCCCCCTACAGATTTTACTACCTCCCCCTCACCTACAGTAATTCCCCTGCCACCCCCTAATTGGGAGTTAACCAAAACCCCTACAGACTCCTGTGAGTCATCCCCTTCTCCTGGAAATCCCCAGGAATTCCTAACTCAGCCAGTGTTATCAGTTAATAATGTGAGTGAGGGACCCTATTGTAACACAAGGTCAAAAGCCTTAAAGCCAGAAAGACTTTTTCCCCTCAGGGAAGTGCCTATGGGAGGAGTAATTGGAGGAGTGGGATTTGTAAATGCCCCATTAACAGCCTCTGAGGTAACAGGATTTAAGAAAGAGCTAGGAAATTTAGTTGAAGATCCCATAGGTATTGCCACACAGGTAGACCAATTCCTTGGGCCCAATGTTTATACATGGGGAGAGTTAAATTCTGTATTAAACATCTTGTTCTCCCCTGAGGAAATACGAATGATTAGAACAGAACAGCAAGTATCAGAATCTGGGAAAGGGAAAATAGGTTAGGGCCACCTGGAGTTCATAAATTACCGATAGCTGACCCAGGGTGCGACCCATATCGAGAAGAGGAAAGACAAAATATGAGAGACTATAGGTCCTTGATAGTAAGAGGTATAAGAGAATCTGTCCCCAGAGGAAATAATACTAAATTAGCTTTTGATGGGTCCCAAGAAAAAGATGAGACTCCTGCCACTTGGCTAAATCGATTAAAAAGAAATTTTCAATTATATTCAAGCATAGACCCTGATAGTCCTGAGGGACAAGTAATTCTAAAAGTGCAGTTTGTAACAAAGTCATGGCCAGATATACGGAGAAAATTAGAAAAAATTGAAGATCGGCAGGAGAAAAGT
This sequence comes from Progne subis subis, assembly GCA_022316685.1. Classification (NCBI taxonomy): domain Eukaryota; kingdom Metazoa; phylum Chordata; class Aves; order Passeriformes; family Hirundinidae; genus Progne; species Progne subis. The sequence continues at coordinate 29,515 of JAKJHU010002096.1, read as the reverse complement.
ATTAATGAATTATTAAAAGAAGGCTTAAGAGTTTACCTGAGGAGAGAAGAAGAAAAAGCTAAAGCCAAGGCTCGCATTATGGTAGCTGTAGCAAGAGAAAGTACTGGAGTAGCAGAAAACCAGAAAAACTCCTCCTGGAAATCTAGTGAGGGAGAACCAAGACCCTCATTTAAGGGACCAAAGTCACCCATAGTACCACCGTGGGTAAATTTAAAAAGAAGTAACCCAGGAGAGAATAGAACTTGTTATTACTGTGGTGAAATAGGGCATTTAAAAAGGGATTGTAAGAAATTATCACTTGATGAAGCTATTGCAAGGGAGCAAGATGCCCTGGAGAGGGTGCTGAAAGGGGAGGATTAGGGGTGTCAGAGGCTCTATAAAATAGGGGACCCAATGGAACAACAAGATGAGCCTCTAGTAAACTTTGATGTGGGGCCCCAAAGTGAAGAATATGAATTCTTAGTAGACACAGGGGCTGATAGGTCGAGTTTAAGGAAATTACCAACAGGGGTAACAATCGGGACAAAAACTTGTGAAGTGTTAGGGGCTGAAGGGAGGCCCTTTCGAGCATTAATAGTTGAAGGAGTAGAGATTAAAGGGAACTCAAAGCACTGTGTAGCTGATTTTTCTTTATTTACCACATACAGAAACCAATTTACTAGGCAGAGACTTAGAAGTGCGGCTCGGGGTAGGAGTTATCCCAAAAGATGGAAAAATGGTTGTGCATATCATGAAACTGACTCAAGGGGATATACAAGAGATAAATCCAGAAGTGTGGGCTACAGAGGGAAAACATGGGTGTTTAGATATCCCTCCCATTAAGATAGAAATGCAAAAAGATACCCCCGCCATCAGAGTCAAGCAATACCCAATGTCACCAGAAGGCAAGAAAGGGCTAGCTTCAGTAACTGAGCATCTTTTAAAAGAAAATATTTTAGAACTGTGTATGTCCCCTCATAACACCCCTATATTAGCCATAAAGAAAGATGAGGGAAAGTTTAGATTAGTCCAGGATTTGAGAGAAATAAATAAAAGAACTATTGCTCGACACCCAGTAGTACCTAACCCCTATACCTTGCTGAGTAGAATTCCAAGAGAGCATACCTGGTTCACAGTGATAGACTTAAAGGATGCTTTTTGGGCATGTCCCCTAGCAGAAGAGTGTAGGGATTGGTTCACCTTTGAATGGGAACATCCAGACAGGGGAAGGAAACAACAGCTAAGGTGGACCCGGTACCACAGGGGTATACGGAATCACCAAATATCTTCGGACAGGCCCTAGAGACATTATTAGAACAGTTTAGTCCCAAAGAAGGAGTTCAAATTTTGCAATACGTGGATGATTTATTAATATCAGGGGAGACAGAGAAAGAAGTTAAAGACGTAAGTATACAACTTCTAAATTTTCTTGGAGAAAAGGGGTTAAAATTATCTCAAAGTAAACTACAGTTTGTAGAAAATGAAGTCACTTATTTAAGACACATAATTGGAAAAGGGAGTAAAAGGTTAAGCCCTGCAAGAATTTCAGGAATAGTGTCTATATCACCTCCAAAAACTAAGAGAGACATAAGGAAACTTCTAGGCCTGTTTGGATATTGCAAGCACTGGATAGATAAGTACACTCAAGGGGTCAAATTTCTTTAGGATAAATTAATAGACCAGGAACCAATGAATTGGACAGAGATTGACGAGAGGCAGCTGCAGGATCTAAAAGAGAAATTATCCTCAGCACCAGTTTTAAGCTTACCAGATCTTAAAAAGGAGTTTGATTTGTTTGTAAACACTGAGGAAGGGATAGCATATGGAGTTTTAACCCAAGAATGGGGAGGATACCGAAAACCTGTAGCATTTTTATCAAAACTGTTAGATCCGGTTGCTAGGGGATGGCCGGGTTGTCTCCAAGCAGTTGCAGCTGCAGCTATTTTAATAGAAGAAGCTCAAAAGTTAACATTACAGGGAAAGATAAAGATACATACTCCACATGATTTAAAAACAATCCTAAGTCAAAGAGCTCAAAAGTGGCTCACAGATTCTAGAATCCTAAAATATGAAATTATACTGATAAATTCAGATAACCTAGAACTAGCAACATCAAAAAGCTGAAATCCAGCCCAAGTTCTCTCTGGCGAGCCCACCGAAGAGATAGAACACCATTGCCTAGAACTCATTGATATGCAGACAAAAGTGACAGAAGATCTAGAAGACACACCCCTTCCATATGGGAGAGTGTTGTTCACAGATGGGTCATCCTGAGTGGTGGAAGGGAAAAGAACATCCGGAGCCTCTGTGATTGAGGGAGAGAAAATGGAAGTCTTAGAAAAGGGAAAGTTACCAAGTAATTGGTCAGTGCAGTGCTGTGAAATATATGCACTAAAGAGAGGGCTAGACTTACTTAAAGATGACCGAGGGACCATTTACACAGACTCTAGATATGCCTTTGGTATCGTGCACACATTTGGGAAAATTTGGGAAGGACGGGGATATTTAAATTTAAAAGGGAAAAACTTAATACACACAGAATTAATAAAGTCAGTGTTAAAATCTTTACAAAAACCAGTAGAAATTGCAGTAGTCCACATAAAAGGGCATCAAAAGGGAGATATGCCCGAGATAAGGGGAAACCAGTTAGCTGATAAAACAGCCAGAGAGGCAGCTTTAAAACCAGGAGAACCAGTAAAAATCCTCAAATTGGAGAAAATGCCAAGAAAAGAAGAAGAAGGGATAGAGCAAGTATTTAGTGAAAAAGAGCAGAAAGCAATAAAAGAATTAGGATTACACCAGGGAGAACATGGAGTGTGGTTAACAGCTCACGGATGGAAATTTTTAAATAAAATAAAGCCCTAGCCAGAAAAATGCTTACAGAAATACATAATTTATTAATACATAATTGATTAATCACCCTGGGGAACCCAGGGGTTATGTGACCATTTCCTAAAGGAAAACCTATGTATTAGAGTACACGAATTAGCAAAAGCAGTTACTCAAGGATGTATAATATGCCAGAAAATAAATCAAAACCTTATGAGGAAGACTGAGCCTGGAGGGAGGGAGTTAGCCTTAAGGCCCTTCCAGAACGTGCAAGTTGATTTTACTGAGATGCCCCCTGTTCAAGGTTACAAACACTTGCTAGTGATCATAGATCACCTTTGTTGAGGGTCAAGTTCTCCTGTAGAATTTTTCCCCCCCATGAGTTGCTAGATTTTTAAGTAGGGGTAGTTAAGCGGTGCTTAACCTGACAAAAGAAGTTGATCACTTGGTTTTGGGGGAGGGAGGAGGCTCCTGGGAGAGCTGAGGTGTGGTCTCACGGCTCTCAGTCTTCCGGGGAGCATGGATCGGGGACGGCTGGCTGCCTGGAGTCCACGGCTACCGGAGGAGTTTGGTCCTGGGAATTCTACCATCTGTGGAGTGCCTAGGAATTTGGAGTTTCTTCGCTGTCCTGCTGGATTTTTGGGTCAACCCTGGTCCAGCCGCTGCGGCTTCTCCGGCACTGCCCACCTTGCCTGCTGGGGCACCCCCTGCCTGCTGAGGACAATCCACCGCTTCCATCAGTGCCGGAGCTTTCCACCGTTTGCCCTCGGGGTTCTTTGGTTCTGTTTTACTGTTATTATAATTGCTGTTGTTGTTTGTCGGTCCTGTTATATTTACTAGTAAAAGACTGTTATTCCTTTTCCCCATAGCTCTGACCAAAAAGTTTTTTTTCTTTTAATCTTCCAAATTATAATAACATGGAGGGAAGGATTTAAATTCCTCATTTTGCTAGAGAGGCCTGCCTCTCCTTAGCAGACACCTGTCTTTTTCAAACCGAGACAACCTTACCCATTGGGTAGAGGCATTCCCTACAAAAAGGGAAACAGCAGAAGTAGTAACAAAAATAATATTAGAAGATATCTTCCCTTGGTATGGGTTGATAAATAATATTGATTCAGATAGAGGGCCACATTTCACAGCACAAATTCTACAACAGGTAACACAAGCCTTAGGGATAAAATGGAGGTTACGCACCCCATGGCATCCCCAAAGCTCAGGCAGAGTAGAAAGGATGAACAAGACCATTAAGAATGTACTGACTAAACTAATAGCAGGAACTAAACTAAATTGGCTTAAATGCTTACCCCTAGCATTACTACGAATCAGAACACAGCCACGAGCAGATCTAGGAGTGTCACCATATGAAATGTTATTTGGGCTTCCCCTTTTTGTTATCTCCCTATAGTTCTAAAGACTACCTGGAAGGAGAGGAGGTCACTAGAAAATATCTAAAAACCATTGGACAAACCCTAGAAAATCTCAGAAAGAATGGATATCTTCCTCAAACTTCCCCCTTGGATGCAAATGTGCATAATAACAATCCTGGAGATTGGGTATTGATCAAAACATGGACTAATATCCCGTTGACCCCGGAGTTTGAAGGTCCCTACCAAGTACTGTTAACAACTCACACAGCAGTGCGCACTAAGGAAAAAGGATGGACCCACATCACCAGAGTTAAAGGGCCAGTACCCCCTCCTGGAGAGAACCCGAGTTCAGCACCCTCACTGGATGAAACCGAGTGGACAGTAACACCACACCTGAAAGACTTGAAATTAACCTTTAAAAAGAAATAAGAGATAACAGAGACTGTGAAAACCTTTTGTTTCAGTTGCCTCTCCCATAATCAATGAACTCAAAAAAAAAAGGGGGGGGGGGGGGCACAATAAGGGTTAATTTCTGTAAACCTAAGTCAGTTTTTGTAATTAGCAATTTTAGATATGTTTAAGTAATAGATATATTAAAAAGGGTATAAGGGGTTTTTTGTATTAATTTTACATATAGTTTAAGTTTTATAAGTAAGAATTTAAGTAAGTTTAAGTTTTTTTAATATGATAATTTTAAATTGCAGGTTTATGAATAGCAATTTAAATAAGTTTAAGTAATAGAAAAAAAAGTATAAGGGGTTTTTTTATTAAGTTTATATATTGTTTAGGTTTTATAAATAGCGATTTAAATAAGTTTAAGATTTTCATATGTTAATCACCTTATTTACTTGTTTGTTAATTAAGAATTCACCTTATTACCTGTATCTCTGCTCCCATTCGCCAGATAGTGTCTGAATATGCAAATAAAAAGAACACTGGAATTCTGGGAACAACCCAAGAACAAGAGACTCTAAAAAGCAGGGAACCAAAGTAAAATCCAGGACTGTAGTCGCATTTTAGACTAGTGCAAGAAGTATGGAGGTCCACCGAAGCAGCTTCATTTAGTCGCCGTGACCTGAGAAGGAGTCCCCCATCGCTGGATGACCCCTGATCAGCGACGCGAAACGGACTCCCCAGCAAGAGGAAAAAGCCCGTGAGGGGGGGGTGGGAGTCCCCAGCTTTGCTGTGAAGTGAAGCTGTGTGTACCTCCTCCTCCGCGTTGCCAAGGGAGCAGGCAAGCTCTTCCCAAGGCCAAAGCTTGATAGTAAAGAAACATACAAAACAGCAAGTCTCTGACTCTTTCTTTTTTTTCCAGAACATCAGATGCATTAGAACTTTTAGCCTGACAACACTCTCAAATGAGGGCTTTTGTTTACCAAAATAGAATTGCCCTAGATTATCTGCTAGGAGAAGAGGGAGATGTGTGTGGGAAATTTAATGACTCCGAATGCTGCATAGAGATCAATGACTATGGGGAAACAATCAGAGGTTTGGCTGCCGAGTTCAAAAAGCTCGCTCATGTCCCCATTCAGAAATGGAACTCAATACTTCAGGCTTCCTGGTGGGATCAATTGTTTGGGGCAGGAGAGTGGTGGAAGAAAGTAGGGTTTTTTATTTTATGTTCAGTGGCTGGGTTAATCTTTTTACCATGTCTAATACCCTGTTTTATCAGATTAATTCACACTGTGGTCCAAGGGATGCAAATTGCATCATTACCTATGGATCCTGAATTAGCCTCAAGTGGATTGAATAAGAATAATGCGGTCTCAAAAATCATGAAATTAAACGAGAAGAAAAGTAGAGCCGCAGAAGTACTCGAAGAATTTGAGGCTCGGGTACAGGGAGAAAAGGTAGAGAGAACTTATTGGGATGAATCCGAAAAAATGTCACTTGAATAATGGATAAGGGAAAATGAATGCTTGCTTAAGAGGCTTTTTATCTTAAAGGAGAAAAAAGGCTATAACTGGAACACGAATTAAATAGGTGAAGATAGAAGGGGGGGGATTGTGATATATGTCCTAAAGTCAATTTGTGTTTGAAATATGTTTGTATTGTAATTCACCCATATAAAATATAAGTTCTATTTCTACTCAAATATATTGTAAGAAAACTGAGACTGAAGTCACACGGAGAGGGGTACGAGGAATTTCCTGTTGGCAGCACAGCACACAAAAAGGGACACAAGAAACTATGCTGAGAATTACACCAAAAGGGACACGGGGATACCTCTGCCGGGAATCATTAAGAGAAACACAAAGACAACGGAAAAAGGAGATGAGGAACCCGGGAACCGATCATATCAGTATCTCATCCGTCTCCTTCGGACATTACCATCTCTACGCCACACCTAGGCACGACGATTAAGGACATTGTTTGCCCGGGAAAATCCATTCAGAACACCAGAACCCGAACATGAATATTTAATGAAGCTGCCGCAGACAGGGAAAACATCGGAGCCCCGATTTTTCTCAGCGATCCAGTGTATAAAGAGAGGCAGCTTCAAGCCAGAAATGTGAACTTGGGGGGTAGCATACTGGCAAGGTGTGTTACCGGGTTCACCAGCGCCGATTCTGGGCTCGACGCTGTCCTTTTAATTGTGGCTGTCTGAGACTGTCATTTTGTCTCTCAATAAAATTCTAAATTTTGATTTCTAAAATTTGGTCAATCGTATTTATAACAGACACTATCCGGCGAATGGGAGCAGAGATACAGGTAATAAGGTGAATTCTTAATTAACAAACAAGAAAATAAGGTGATAAATCAGTATTAAAACAGGAATAAGGCAAATTCTTTATACAGAAATAGCATTAACAATCTTAATGGAATTACTTAACAATGAAGTAACTAAAACATAGATTATTTGAATAGAATTTATTTATAACAACACCATGTCTGTTTCCCAGGTGTCTGTTAATGTCCATTTCAACAGATGGCTGAAGGGGAGGGGGGGAGTCTGCCTGCCCCGCACAGCTCCGGGGATGGGGCTGGACTGCAGGGGCCGCAGATCGTGCTGGGAGGCAGAGACAAAGCCCCAGCCACCATCCTGTGTGTGGCTACCTTAGCCCCAGCCACCATCATGTGTGTGTCTGCCTTAACCCCAGCCACCATTTTGTGAGTGGCTGGCTGCCTCAGCCCCAGCGGGGTCATCTTGTGTGTGGCTGCCTCAGCCACAGCCGCCATCCTGTGTGTGGCTGCCTCAGCACTCTGGCCACCATCTTGTGTGTGTCTGCCTTAGCCCCAGCCACCATTTTGTGTGTGGCTGGCTCAGCCCCGCCCCCCCCAGCTGCCATCTTGTGTGTGGCTGCCTCAGCCCCAGCCACCATCTTCTGTGTGGCTGCCTCAGCCCCCAGCCTCCATCTTGTGTGTAATTGCTTCAGCCCCAGCCGTCATCTTGTGTGTGGCTGGCTCAGACCTCTGGCTGCCATCTTGTGTGTGGCTGCCTCAGTACTCTGACCACCATTTTGGGTGGCTGCCTCAGCCCCAGCTGCCATCTTGTGTGTGGCTGCCTCAGTGTGGCTGACATCCTGTGCACTGAGCTAGTCCAACTCCGAAGTGAATGTGTTGCTGTTTTGTCGGCAGTCAGGGTCAGCACCAAGGACACCAACACCAGCAGGCCAGTCTACAGGGAATGGCAGGGGTTTGGCTCAAAGCAGCCTGTCCTAACTTGTCACTGTCCTTTATCCATGAACAGGTCCCCATGGCCAGCCACAGCAAATGTCCAATAGCAGCTCCATCAGCCACTTCCTCCTGCTGACATTGGCAGACACGCGGCAGCTGCAGCTCCTGCACTTCTGCCTCTTCCTGGGCATCTCCCTGGCTGCCCTCCTGGGCAACGGCCTCATCATCAGCGCCATAGCCTGCAGCCACCACCTGCACGTGCCCATGTTCTTCTTCCTGCTCAACCTGGCCCTCACCCACCTGGGGTCCATCTGCACCACTGTCCCCAAAGCCTTGTCCAGTTCCCTCTGGGACACCAGGCACATCTCCTATGCTGGATGTGCTGCCCAAGTTTCCCTCTTCTTTTGTCTTATGTCAATACAGTATTTCCTGCTGACCACAATGCGCTTCGAGCACTATGTGTCCATCTGCAAACTCCTGCACTACGGGACCTTCCTGGGCAGCAGAGCTTGTGCCCACATGGCAGCAGCTGCCTGGGCCAGTGCCTTTCTCAACGCCCTCATGAACACAGCCAATACATTTTCCCTCCCCCTGTGCCAGGGCAATGCCCGGGGCCAGTTCTGTGAAATTCCACTCATCCTCAAATTCTATTCAAATAATCTATGTTTTAGTTACTTAATTGTTAAGTAATTCCATTAAGATTGTTAATGCTATTTCTGTATAAAGAATTTGCCTTATTCCTGTTTTAATACTGATTTATTACCTTATTTGCTTGTTTGTTAATTAAGAATTCACCTTATTACCTGTATCTCTGCTCCCATTCGCCAGATAGTGTCTGAATATGCAAATAAAAAGAACACTGGAATTCTGGGAACAACCCAAGAACAAGAGACTCTAAAAAGCAGGGAACCAAAGTAAAATCCAGGACTGTAGTCGCATTTTAGACTAGTGCAAGAAGTACGGGGGTCCGCCGAAGCAGCTTCATTTAGTCGCTGTGACCTGAGAAGGAGTCCCCCATCGCTGGATGACCCCTGATCAGCGAAGCGAAACGGACCTCCCCGGCAAGGGAAAAAAGCCCGTGAGGGGGGGTGGGAGTCCCCAGCTTTGCTGTGAAGTGAAGCTGTGTGTACCTCCTCCTCCACGTTGCCAAGGGAGCAAGCAAGCTCTCCCCAAGGCCAAGCTTGATAATAAAGAAACATACAAAACCAGCAAGTCTCTGACTCTCTATTATATTTTTTTCCTGAACAATTTTTGGGGGCTCGTCCACGGGATTTGGCCACGCCTGAAGAGGGACCGAGGACGGGACGGCCGCTCGCCCTTCGGACCTCCGGGACAGCTGGACAAGCGGGAGCAGCCTGGGACCGGCAACGAGGAGGAGCGCCGGAGGGTGAGCATTCCGGCGGCGGGTAAAGGAGACGTGCGAGTGCGAGTGTGAAAGAGTCGGGGGCCGGCAGCTCGGACCCCCGGAACTGAGTGTGGACCCCTCGGTACTGCGGTTTCAGACCCCCGCGAGGGGGCCGGCCAGGAAAAGGGGGAAGCGAGAGAATAATGAGTGAGGCGTCTCCTTAGGGGCAGAAAGACCCCCCCCAGGCGTGCAGGGGAAAACAGAGTGTGAGTGGCACGCATTAGGGGCAGAAAGACCCCCCCCGGGCGTGCAGGGGAAAACAGAGTGTGAGTGGCACGCATTAGGGGCAGAAAGACCCCCCCCCGGGCGTGCAGGGGAAAACAAAGTGTGAGTGGCACGCATTGGGGGCAGGTCCCCCCCTTTAAAGGCTAGAGTAGCCTAGGAGGGTTTAGAGTCCCTGGAGGGGCGGGAAAACCGTACCAGGGTTGACAGGGTGTCCCCAAACACTGCGGGTGCCGAGAGCTCATGAGAGTCCCTGCTTTCCCAGGACTGAGCCAGACGCACCGGAGAGGGTGTGCTGCTGCCGCGGTCTCAGGGAGGAGGCCGTAAACCCATAGCCCGAGGACACCGGGGTGGGGAGTCAATGTAGAGGCAAGGCGGGCATCCTGCACACACACACTCATCCCTCTTGCCGAGGCTGCTTCGCTGGGGAGAAGTAGTCAAGCCAGTCCTGGTGGAAGGCAAAGGGGTCGGGCCCTGCTCGGGTTGATCCTTGGAAACAAGGAAGGGATACCCCCCCAGGTAACCCGTGCGGAGTCTTGACCTCTTACCTCCGTTTCAAAAAGTGAAGAGGGGGACGGTACTAGTGACAGTGCAGTCTAGTCCGGGGTTCGGACTGAAGGTGTCCGGCCCGGCGGGGGCTAAGGCGTGGGAAGGTCCTGAGGCCCGGAAGGGGATGCTAGTACTAGGGACCCTGTCGTGCGCCGCAAAGCGTGTCCAGAGTCTCAGGGGTGAGGCAAGGCGTGGGGGTACATAGGGGGTGAGGTCATTAGGACTCACCTCAAAGGGGTCAGAAGAGAGTCTGAGCCCCTGGTGTAAGTAAAGTGTGAGCGTCCAAGGAAGTGAAGAAGGTTAGAGAAAGTGAGTAGAAAGAGGGAGAATTTGTTCCCTAATGAAAGCAAAAGTGTAGGAAAGAGTAGAAAAGCATAAAGTTTAGGAGTTTTATGTTGAAGTGTTCAAGAATTAAGTCAGGAGATTTGAAGTAAAGGGAGAAAAGCTGAAGAATTTTTTTTTTGCTTAAAAAAAAAAAACAAAAAAAAACCCAAACAACCCTGTGTTGCCAGTCAGTAAAGGGCACCTTTGAAATTTTTTTTCAGTTTAAAGAAAATGGGACAATGTACTAGTAAGAAAAAAAAATCCCAAAAAGAGAATAACAAAGTAAAGAGTATTCCACCCGGTAGTCCCTTAGAACAACTTTTAGCTAAATGGGATTCTTTAGAGGCCACAAAAGGACTAGATCAGCTTAAAATGGTGTTTTATTGCACAGAAGTCTGGCCAAAATTAAAATTACCAGGAGAGTGGCCATGGTTTGGAACACATGATGAGTGGATGTGCTATCAGTTAAACCAGTACCTAAGAACTCAGGAAGATCCAGACGTAAACCAGTTAGCTTATGCTGCTTGTTGGCAAAAGAGAGCCACGAGTAAAGAGAATATAAAAGTCTGCAAATTAAAAGAAAAAGAAAAGTGTGAAGAAAAGAAACAGAAAAAGGAAAGAACAGAAACTAATCAAAGATGGGACCCTTTAGACCATTTACCCCCTCCAATTTACCCAGAGGTGCCCCAAGTCCCTCAAAATCCTGTCCCAGTTCCCCTACTAACTTCCCCGAGTCAAACTCCTTCAGAACCCTCTCCTCCTCTTCCCCCAGTGGTTCCATCATCACCCCTCCTTAACACCTCTCCTCCCCAGTCCTTAGTACCTTCTCTCCCCCTTCTCTCCCAACAGCCCCTTTGCCACCTCCTTCCAATAGTCAAAATTCTTTAGCCCCCAGTTATAACCCCTGCAGTTTCCCAAAACACAACCTCTTCCCTAGCCCCCCTTTCTCCCACAGTACTATCCTCTGTTTCTCCCCCTACAGATTTTACTACCTCCCCCTCACCTACAGTAATTCACCTGCCACCCCCTAATTGGGAGTTAACCAAAACCCCTACAGACTCCTGTGAGTTCATCCCGTTCTCCTGGAATTCCCCAGGAATTCCTAACTCAGCCAAGTGTTATCAGTTAATAATGTAGAGAAGGACCCTATTGTAACACTAAGGTCAAAAGCCTTAAAGCCAGAAAAACTTTTTCCCCTCAGGGAAGTGCCTATGGGAGGAGTAATTGGAGGAGTAGGATTTGTAAATGCCCCATTAACAGCCTCTGAAGTAAGAGGATTTAAAAAAGAGCTAGGAAATTTAGTTGAAGATCCCATAGGTATTGCCACACAGGTAGACCAATTCCTTGGACCCAATGTTTATACATGGGGAGAGTTAAATTCTATATTAACATCTTGTTCTCCCCTGAGGAAATACGAATGATTAGAACAGCAAGTATCAGAATCTGGGAAAGGGAAAATAGGTTGGGGCCACCTGGAGATCATAAATTACCGATAACTGACCCAGGGTGGGACCCAAATTGAGAAGAGGAAAGACAAAATATGAGAGACTATAGGTCCTTGATAGTAAGAGGTATAAGAGAATCTGTCCCCAGAGGAATAATTCTAAATTAGCTTTTGACGGGTCCCAAGAAAAAGATGAGACTCCTGCCACTTGGCTAAATCGATTAAAAAGAAATTTTCAATTATATTCAAGCATAGACCCTGATAGTCCTGAGGGACAAGTAATTCTAAAAGTGCAGTTTGTAACAAAGTCATGGCCAGATATATGGAGAAAATTAGAAAAACTTGAAGATTGGCAGGAGAAAAGTATTAATGAATTATTAAAAGAAGGCTTAAGAGTTTACCTGAGGAGAGAAGAAGAAAAAGCTAAAGCCAGGCTCGCATTATGGTAGCTGTAGCAAGAGAAGTACTGGAGTAGCAGAAAACCAGAAAAACTCCTCCTGGAAATCTAGTGAGGGAGGACCAAGACCCTCATTTAAAGAACCAAAGTCACCCATAGTACCACCGTGGGTAAATTTAAAAAGAAGTAACCCAGGAGAGAATAGAACTTGTTATTACTGTGGTGAAATAGGGCATTTAAAAAGGGATTGTAAGAAATTATCACTTGATTGAGGCTATTGCAAGGGAGCAAGATGCCCTGGAGAGGGTGCTGAAAGGGGAGGATTAGGGGTGTCAGAGGCTCTATAAAATAGGGGACCCAATAGAACAACAAGATGAGCCTCTAGTAAACTTTGATGTGGGTCCCCAAAAGTGAAGAATATGAATTCTTAGTAGACACAGGAGCTGATAGATCGAGTTTAAGGAAATTACCAAACAGGGGTAACAATCGGGACAAAACTTGTGAAGTGTTAGGGGCTGAAGGGAGCCCTTTCGAGCATTAATAGTTGAGGAGTAGAGATTAAAGGGACTCAAAGCACTGTGTAGCTGATTTTCTTATTTACCCATACAGAAACCAATTTACTAGGCAGAGACCTACAAGTGCAGCTCTGGGTAGGAGTTATCCCAAAAGGATGGAAAATGGTTGTGCATATCATGAAACTGACCCAAGGGGATATACAAGAGATAAATCCAGAAGTGTGGGCTACAGAGGGAAAATATGGGTGTTTAGATATCCCTCCCATTAAGATAGAAATGCAAAAAGATACCCCCGCCATCAGAGTTAAGCAATACCCAATGTCACCAGAAGGAAAGAAAGGGCTAGCTTCAGTAATTGAGCATTCTTTTAAAAGGAAAATATCTTAGAACCATGTATGTCCCCTCATAACACACCCTATATTAGCCATAAAGAAAGATGAGGGAAAGTTTAGAATTAGTCAGGATTTGAGAGAAATAAATAAAAGAACTATTGCTCGACACCCAGTAGTACCTAACCCCTATACCTTGCTGAGTAGAATTCCAAGAGAGCATACCTGGTTCACAGTGATAGACTTAAAAGGAGGCTTTTTGGGCATGTCCCTAGCAGAAGAGTGTAGGGATTGGTTCGCCTTTGAATGGGAACATCCAGACAGGGGAAGGAAACAACAGCTAAGGTGGACCCGGTTACCACAGGGATATACGGAATCGCCAAATATCTTCGGACAGGCCCTAGAAAACATTATTGGAACAGTTTAGGTCCCAAAGAAGGAGTTCAAATTTTGCAATACGTGGATGATTTATTAATATCAGGGGAGACTGAAAAAAGAAGTTAAAGATGTAAGTATACAACTTCTAAACTTTCTTGGAGAAAAGGGGGTTAAAAGTATCTCAGAGTAAACTACAGTTTGTAGAAAATGAAGTCACTTATTTAGGACACATAATCGGAAGGGGAGTAAAAGGTTAAGCCCTGCAAGAATTTCAGGAATAGTGGTCTATATCACCTCCAAAAACTAAGAGAGACATAAGGAAACTTCTAGGCCTGTTTGGATACTGCAAGCACTGGATAGATAAGTACACTCAAGGGGTCAAATTTCTTTATGATAAATTAATAGACCAGGAACCAATGAATTGGACAGAGAGTGACGAGAGGCAGCTGCAAGATCTAAAAGAGAAATTATCCTCAGCACCAGTTTTTAAGCTTACAGATCTTAAAAAGGAGTTTGATTTATTGTAAACACTGAAGAAGGGATAGCATACGGAGTTTTAACCCAAGAATGGGGAGGATACCGAAAACCTGTAGCATTTTATCAAAACTGTTAGATCCTGTTGCTAGGGGATGGCCGGCTTGTCTCCAAGCAGTTGCAGCTGCAGCTATTTTAATAGAAGGAAGCTCAAAAGTTAACATTACAGGGAAAGATAAAGATACATACTCCACATGATTTGAAAACAATTTTAAGTCAAAGAGCTCAAAAGTGGCTCACAGATTCTAGAATCCTAAAATATGAAATTATACTGATAAATCCAAATAACCTAGAACTAACAACATCCAAAAGCTTAAATCCAGCTCAATTTCTCTCTGGTGAGCCCACTGAAGAAATAGAACACCATTGCCTAGAACTCATTGATATGCAGACAAAAGTAAGGGAAGATTTAGAGGATACACCCCTTCCCATATGGGAGAGTGTTGTTCACAGATGGGTCATCCCGAGTGGTGGAAGGGAAAAGAATATCAGGATACTCTGTGATTGAGGGAGAGAAAATGAAAGTTTTAGAAAAGGGAAAGTTACCAAGCAATTGGTCAGCACAGTGCTGTGAAATATATGCACTAAAGAGAGGGCTAGACTTACTTAAGATGACCGAGGGACCATTTACACAGACTCTAGATATGCCTTTGGTATCGTGCACACATTTGGGAAAATTTGGGAAGGATGGGGATATTTAAATTCAAAAGGGAAAAACTTAATACACACAGAATTAATAAAGTCAGTGTTAAAATCTTTACAAAAACCAGTAGAAATTGCAGTAGTTCACATAAAGGGCATCAAAAGGGAGATATGCCCGAGATAAGGGGAAACCAGTTAGCTGATAAAACAGCCAGAGAAGCAGCTTTAGAACCACGAGATCCAGTAAAAATCCTCAAATTGGAGAAAATACCAAGAAAAGAAGAAGAAAGGATAGAGCAGGTATTCAGTAAAAAAGAGCAGAAAGCAATAAAAGAATTAGGATTACACCAGGGGGAACACGGAGTGTGGTTAACAGCTTGACGGACGGAAATTTTTAAATAAAGCCCTAGCCAGAAAAATACTTACAGAAATACATAATTTAACCCACTGGGGAACCCAGGGATTATGTGACCATTTCTAAGGGAAAACCTATGTATTGGAGTACACGAATTAGCAAAAGCAGTTACTCAGGGATGTATAATATGTCAGAAAATAAATCAAAAAGTTATGAGAAAAACTGAGCCTGGAGGGAGGGAGTTAGCCTTAAGGCCCTTCCAGAACGTGCAAATTGATTTTACTGAGATGCCCCCTGTTCAAGGGTACAAACACTTGTTAGTGATCATAGATCACCTTACCCATTGGGTAGAGGCATTTCCTACAAAAAGAGAAACAGCAGAAGTAGTAACAAAAATCATATTAGAAGATATCCTCCCTCGGTATGGGCTGATAAATAATATTGATTCAGACAGAGGGCCACATTTCACAGCACAAATTCTACAACAGGTAACACAAGCCTTAGGGATAAAATGGAGGTTACACACCCCATGGCATCCCCAAAGCTCAGGCAGAGTAGAAAGGATGAACAAAACCATTAAAAATGTACTGACTAAACTAATAGCAGAAACTCAACTAAATTGGCTTAAATGCTTACCCCTAGCATTACTACGAATCAGAACACAGCCACGAGCAGATCTAGGAGTGTCACCATATGAAATGTTATTTGGGCTTCCCTTTTTGTTATCTCCTTATAGTTCTAAAGACTACCTGGAAGGAGAGGAAATCACTAGAAAATATCTAAAAACCATTGGACAAACCTTAGAAAATCTCAGAAAGAAAGGCTATCTTCCTCAAACTTCCCCTTTGGATGCAAATGTGCATAATATCAATCCTGGAGACTGGGTATTGATCAAAACGTGGACTAATACCCCGCTGACCCCGAAGTTTGAAGGTCCCTACCAAGTACTGTTAACAACTCACACAGCAGTGCGCACTAAGGAAAAAGGATGGACCCACATCACCAGAGTTAAAGGGCCAGTACCCCCTCCTGGAGAGAACCCGAGTTCAGCACCCTCACCGGATGAAACCGAGTGGACAGTAACACCACACCCGAAAGACTTGAAATTAACCTTTAAAAAGAAATAAGAGATAACAGAGACTGTGGAAACCTTTTGTTTCAGTTGCCTCTCCCATAATCAACGAACTCAAAAAAGGGGGGGGGGGGCACAATAAGGGTTAATTTCTGTAAACCTAAGTCAGTTTTTGTAATTAGCAATTTTAGATATGTTTAAGTAATAGATATATTAAAAAGGGTATAAGTTTTTTTTGTATTAATTTTACATATAGTTTAAGTCTTTTTTTATAAGTAAGAATTTAAGTAAGTTTAAGGGTTTTTTTTAATAATAATTTTTAAATTGTAAGTTTTATGAATAGCAATTTAAATAAGTTTAAGTAATAAAAAAAGAATAAGGGTTTTTTATTAAGTTTAAATATTGTTTAGTTTTATAAATAGTGATTTAAATAAGTTTAAGATTTTTTTTTGTTAATTTTAAAAGTTGTTAAGTTCTATAAGTAGCAGTTTGAACAAATTTAAGTAATAAAAAAATTAAAAGAGTGTAAAGTTTTTTTTTAAGAAAAAAAAAAGAGTAAATCTCCTACAGAACATTCTCTAAGGGCAACTAAATTAATAGGGAAGGGAAGTGGAAGCATGTAAGTGGGTTCTTTAGGAGACCTCTCCACTCCAAGAGGCAAGGCCGGGTGGAGCAAGAGATCCAGGAAGGATGGCCCATACCGGACTCTTGGGAGGGATCGTACTGGTGATGTTCATAAAGCACACCTATGAAACAAAAGCCTGTGCTAACTGCTACCATCCAGTGTACGATGGAGAGGATCTCAGATCCTTATTCAGGGTCCATACTAACGTGAACCCAAACTGCTTTGACCACTCCCAGTTGAATACTTGCCAAGAGGATGGAAAAGTTTATTGGACCACAAAAAACACAGCTAGTTATGCACAGCGCCTGTTTGGGGAATGTCCTATAGGAGATACTGGGTTATGCTTTGACAAATTGATGCGAGCTAAAGCTCGATCAAAGAAATAGAGGGGGGAGTTGTTATAAATAAATTCTATTCAAATAATCTATGTTTTAGTTACTTAATTGTTAAGTAATTCCATTAAGATTGTTAATGCTATTCTGTATAAAGAATTTGCCTTATTCCTGTTTTAATACTGATTTATTACCTTATTTGCTTGTTTGTTAATTAAGAATTCACCTTATTACCTGTATCTCTGCTCCCATTCGCCAGATAGTGTCTGAATATGCAAATAAAAAGAACGCGAATTCTGGGAACAACTCAAGAACAAGAGACTCTGAAAAGCAGGGAACCAAAGTAAAATCCAGGACTGTAGTCGCATTTTAGACTAGTGCAAGAAGTACGGGGGTCCGCCGAAGCAGCTTATTTAGTCGCGTGACCTGAGAAGGAGTCCCCCATCGCTGGATGACCCCTGATCAGCGAGCGAAACGGACTCCCCGGCAAGGGAAAAAGCCCGTGAGGGGGGTGGGAGTCCCCAGCTTTGCTGTGAAGCGAAGCTGTGTGTACCTCCTCCTCCACGTTGCCAAGGGAGCAAGCAAGCTCTCCCCCAAGGCCAAGCTTGATAATAAAGAAACATACAAAACCAGCAAGTCTCTGACTCTCTTATATTTTTTCCAGAACATTTCCTCACGGTTATTGAATTAAAACCATTACTCAGGCTTTGGGAGGGACCAGGGTTGCCTAATGCAATGCTAAAGGTATAAAAGGTGGAGCAGCCATTTTGGAGATGAGCTTGTGGCTTCCTGGTCACCAACTCCCATCTTCCCTATTCAGTCCTTTGTTGTACTTTGTAAAGGTTTTTAATAAACCTTTGAAATTTTAAAAGTGAGGGTCATTTCTCACACTCCCTCAAGAGCCAAAAATGCCTGAGCAGGTAGAGCTTTTGAAGAGTTTGGGCTTGGATTAAAGACTTCAAAAGTTCCTTCTCTTCTGTGTTTCTGTTTTGTGAAACAGTCATGATTCAAGGCATTGCACAGGGATTAGTGACCAGCAGAACCCCCCTCTGTAGATGTCTGGTCCAGAAGGGGTTTATTTCAAACCCAGGGCAGATAACACTAAAGTGTCTCTGCTGATGCACCTCCTGTTTGGCCCAGAGCAATCTCAATCCATGCAGCCCTTGTCAGACAGGGACAAGGCAAATGTGCATACCTTGAGCACTGCCCACCCAGATAACCCACAGCCCAAATAGTGCTGCCACTGTCACCATTCATCACAGCTGCTGAAAACACCTCAGATACTTCTGCTGCTGATGGTTCTCTTGCTCCCTGGGACCCAGGAGGCCTCTAACGCAGTTCAGAGTGCCAGGACTGGAGCACCAGAGCTTCTGGAAAAGAAAGGGATTTCATTTGATTACTTTTTCTTCTCCTTTGACAAATATTTCAGTGCAGATGCTGAAAACCTTTCAATTCACTAAAATCTGCCCATGTGTGCTATTTCTTCCAAAGTTAGTCCCTTTTCTGGAGGTGTCTCCACAGGGCTGATGAGCCACATTCTATGTGTGTCCAAGCCTGTTCTGGGGTAGAAGAATCAATTTATTCACCCTTCTCAAAGGGCTGAAAAATCCCTTGGTGCTGGTCATTCCTGTGAGCATGAGGAGGGGCTGGAAGGGGCTGGCTGGCAGTACTTTAGTGGCAGCATGTTTGTACTCTGAGCAGACTGCCCTGCTCTTCTTTCCTTTGGGCCAGTCCTGCAGGGCAGTAGTGCCCACCTACCCCCATCAGTGCCATCCCCTTGGACATCCTGCTCAGGTCACCCAAACAGCCAAACCACACCTGTGAAGGCTGAGAGTAGTGCCAAGGAGCATTCCAGCAGGGAAGGTGGGTTTATGCTTCCCCTGAGAGTGAATCACAGAATCATTTAAGTCAGAAAAGACCTTTGAGATCATTGAGTCCAAGCTATGCCCAACCCCCACCGTGTAACCCAGCCCAGAGCACTGAGTGCCACATCCAGTTGTTCCTTGTGTTCCTCTAGGGTTGGGGACTCCAAAGCTCCCTTGGCAGCCCCTTACAATGTTTAATAACTCTTTCTGTGAAGAAATTCCTCCTAATGTCCAACCTTCCCTGGCACACCTTGAGCCTTTTTTCCTGAGCACGCAAAAGCTCCAGAGGGCTCTGAGCCCTGGCTGCTCAGGGGTGGCCACAGCAGGACCTGTTCCCATTGCAGCAGGTTGAGCTTGTGTGATCTGCAGGACTGAAGGGACAGTGCACACCCAGTGTCGTGTCCTGAATCCCTCTCTGGCAGGGAAATGTTTGACTAACCCAAGCAGCTCCTTGGTGTAATCGTTCAGGCCCTGGCAGCAGCGCTGCAGCCAGGCTCAGCTTTCCTCCTCCAAACCAGAGGATGTCACATTGGTGATGGACAGACAGGGAAGGGACAGGAGGGAGCAGAGGGGAGGGTGTGTGTGCCCCTTTCCCGCAGCTTCTCCCACTCCAAAGGTGTTTATCCTAGTGACAAGTGCTATGGGCCTTTCATAACTGCTGCATTAGCAGAGGATCAAGTGGCACTTAATGGGAGTCTGCCTCATAAAGTGTGATGGGAAAGGTCGCCAAGGTCAAAGGGGAAACATTTTCAGCAGGCTGACACAAGCCTTGGCTTCTGCCTGACAACAGGTGCCCGTTTGCTGGGCTGCCTCCCCTCCAGCCCTGCTGCTGCCCTGTCCCCTCCTGTGTGCTGGCTCGAGGCTCTGCAGCAGCACCAGAGAGTGTCTGTGAGCTCTGTGTGTGGCACACAGGGAATAAATCTCCTGCAGAATGCAGGGAAAAGGTGATTTGGGGCCATCAGCTGGCTTCTGAACTAGGGAAAAAATGGAGTCAAGGCTGTGACAATGCTTCCTTGTGAAGCTGCTCCAAGCCAAGTAGGTAGGTTGAGCATGACTTGGCCCCTCACCTTGAAAGGAATGAGAGGGATGTGTCTTTACAAACAAACTGTGGGCAAAGCTAGATACTGAGAGATGAAAGAAGCAGTGGGAGGAATCATAAATCCCATAGGAAAATAAAAAGGTGGGGGAAGGCGTATACTTTAGAAGGGGGTCTGTATGATTTAGAAAGTCTGTACCTCTCAAGTACCTCAGCCAATGGCAAAAGAGAGAGGGAAATGCGACAGGGAAATTAGGAGCCTGTGTCCTCTAAAAATTTGTGAGACCCCAGGGGAAATGCCCCATGGCTTCTCCCTTTGTTGAATAAGCTTACAGGACTCCTCTGTCTCCTTTTTGGACATAAACTTCTAGTGTTTGTGGATTAATTTCCCTGACAACTTCAATGCCACAATAAACAGCTTCACTCCTTAAGGCAGCATCTCCCTGTGCTGGACTTATATTGGGTTTGCTGAAATGAGGTTGCTGGGTCTCAGCCAATCTACAGTTTGAACACCCCCAGTTTGCCCAAGCCAGATGAAATTTTACTGCTGCCCCTGGCAAGCCTGACCCTGCAGTCAGACATGAATTGATGGCTTTGCATGTCTTCTTCTCTCCCCTCTTTCTGCTTTGGTGTCCCATCTGTCTTACACAGTTTTATTTGGGACAATGCAGGGTGTTCAGTCCAGGCCAAGTTGCTGATGACAAGCTAATTAAAGACCAAGCAAGGGAGGAGCAGCCTAATGAGAGAGAAGTGGGAGGAAGGGCAGTGTGCCAGGACTGTGCTGGGAGACTGGCTCAGTGGAACTAATCGTGTGCTGTAATTGATGGTTGAGGGGAGGCCCTCCTCACATAGACTGCAGGGCAGAGGAACAGAGACCTGCTTCCATGGCCTGTTCTGGGAGCCTTGGATGGGATCACATCTTCCCAGCTCCAGGGTTTCCTCTACAGGGTCAATCCATAGCTTTAACATGGACTTAACTGTCCTATACCGTTGGAGATTGGAGAGCACAGTATGGCCATGTCAGTGCAACAAAAAGCCAGGAGCAAGAGTGGCATCTTCTCAGGACCAGCAGTACTCAGGCTGGAGGTCCTGACCATGATCCACAGGATCACAGAATCATTTATGCCAAAAAGACCTCCAAGATGATCCAGTCCAACCATTAACCCAGCTCTGCACAAGCCACCACTAACCTACATCCCTAAGCTCCACATCCACTTGTTTTCTCTATACCGCCAGGGATGGTGACTCTGCCACTGCCCTGGGCAGCTGTGCCAGGGCTTGATCCACCCTCTCAGTGAAGAAATCTCTCCTAATACTCAGTTTAAGCAGGCCCTGGCCAGCTCCTTTCCTGCAGTCCTGTGAAGGGAATGGGGAGGAAAGAGAGGTGGATTCTGGCACTGGAAGGACTAGAGCCTCTACTGGATCTTTTAATTTGGAATGTGTGTGCTGGGAGCTCAGGGGTTACTCCAAGTACTCACAGGGAGTCAGCACAAACAGCCAAATGTTGTGATGGGGCTGTACCAGAGCTGTTAGCATGGCCCTGGTCTTAGCATAGCCTGGGTCTTAGCACCTCACCCTGGGTTCACTTCATCCAGAGTAATCAAAGCAAGGCAATTCCTCATGTCTGGGGAATGATGGATTGGAGAAAAACATCATTCATGAGTATGAAGAAACTTTATTTGGCTTACTTTCTGCTGTTTCCATGCTGAATTTCGTTTCTGAATGGTGGCACTGAGACTTCTTTGATTCACAACCAAATTATTCAGTGCATCTCACCACACATGAGGAAACTACTGAGAGCTTCTGCATGCTCTCTGTAGCTCCAAAAGGGACTGTGAACTGTAGAATGGTTGTGTCTTGTGTGTTTTGTTCTGAAATCTGGAGAAAGGTTTTTCTAGCCTTTGGGCCAGTAATGCTCATTTCTCAAGTGAAACGATGCAAGAGCTCTGCGTTTCGCACTTCCTCAGGAAAGTATGTGGATTTCTGCTGCAGCAGACCATTCCTAACCATAAGGCATGGCCCAAAGGCTGTTGTAGCAGTTGTGTTTGGCATAGGCTCTGCCAGGGATCTATCTGTTTGCAGGGAGAGCTCTGTCCTTGAGGCCAAGTGCCCAGGGCAGTCAGTGGGTGCAGCTGCCTGCGCTGCCCTCTCTGAGCCTGTGACCTCTCCTCACAGCTTCTAAAATTCCTCTCACCACGGGGGGGCATTTCCTTATTATCAACACCTGCTTGGACAGGCAGAGGCACTGACCCCTTCCAGAGCTGCTGGGACCAAAGCTTTGGGGCATAATTCTGTGGAGGTGTTAAAGCTGGCTGTGAGTAATTTATGGTCTGCAGCAGGGACACAGCCCCTGGGTGCAGAGCGCTGGGGCAGGAGCTCTGCTGTTGGCTCTGCTGACAGCTGGGTGTACAGAGGGGAGGAGAGGACACTCCTTGGTCACAGCTTCCCACATTCTCCAGCACAAGTCAGCCAAGTCTTGAACTCCAGGAAACTGTGGTGATTCTGAGGCCCCAGAACCCCAGCAGCTCCCATAAAATGCTATCAGAGGCACCCGCACACAACTGACGGAAGAACCATCACAACAGAGAACAGACACACAAAAGGTTCTGTTTGGGTGAAACACCCACCTGTGATTTCTGTCTAAGGGATGTGGAGGTCTTACAGTGGGTAAGAATTGGGACCTCCTGTTCCGATGGCTTCTCTGGCAGGCTGTTGGCAGCCTGTAAACCTGCTGTGACACTGCCTTGTTCACCCAAATGAGTGCACTGGAATACCAGAGCTCTCCCCCTGGCTTCTGGACTGGGACATGGGGGCCATCGTGCCGTGTACACAGTTCACTGTCGGCTGGCAATTGAAAGAGAATGTCCAAGGGTCAGGACAACAAATTGCCAAAATAGCTGTATAGCAAGTCACCCCCAACTGGCATTTACTGCAGCCAAGAGTTTCTGAGCTCAGTGTCTCCTGGCCATTTGTCCTTCCAGATCTCCTGACCTTAGAAAAGGCCTCTGAATTTAAATGGCAGAAAGCTGTGACACCGAGTTCCCATTATAAAATAAATCTATGGTAATTCTGTCAGAGTTACCTTAATATTATAACCTTGTTATTCCAACCAGGAGGCTGGGCTAACCACACCTGATGGCTAAAAGTCTCCTGATATTCCTGTTTAAGGACAGTTATTTTCTTTGTCCTTCTCTCACCTTGTCTCCCCTTTTGGTATTTACCTTTGTAAGATATTTAATATTTTTTATCACCTATTCTCTTTTGTTGGGCTGAACAAAGTAACCTTACTCACTCTATTTTGATGCAACTTGCCCTCCACTACCTGAGCAGCCCACGGTGCCACCTCTACACATGCTCCTGCCTGAGAAACTTGGTTTTCAGCATGGACAAACAGCTGTGTTTCCTGGATTGTGGTGGAAGCCTCAAAAATTGGGATCAAAAGCTGGCAGTGATATTTCCCTAACAGCAATGCTTACCAGCTCATGCTGGAATTGCACACAGAGTTTCTGTCCATGCTCTCATGGTGTTTTCCATTCCTGTGTCCTCTGTTCTCCAGTCAGCCTTGTCATCACCATTTTTGCCGTCATTATGATTTAAAATGGAGGCTTCATGTATTCTCACTTTCTCAGTGCTCAGAGTCAACCAATTTCATCTTCTTTTGTTGGTCTAGATTTTTTCATTGCTTGTCTTAATGAATTTGTACTGTCCTACCTAGGATGATACTTGTCAATTCTTACTTAATCATTTAACCGGGCTTTGAAAACAGATCAGGTTGGAAAAGGTATAAAAGCTGGCAAAACATCCCTTCTCAGACTCATCAGGACAAGAAACCTGACAGAATCTGTAGGTGTGAGGAAGATGTGAAGGGAGTATCTTGCAAAATCAAGGTCATAATAAAAATAAAAATATCCTATTTTTTTTTTTTTTTCCATCTGTGTTTGGTTTGGAGGTCCCTACACTTGGGTCTCTCATTTGTGAGTGTCTCCATTTAAGTCAGTCTCAGACTGAAGCCTCAGGAAGCTATGCAACATAGAAATGAAGGAAACCAGCAGATTTCAACAGAGAGATGAAAATCTGCCCCAGTGAAGGGATGATACAGCTGAACTGTGGTCTTATACACAAGACATAAAACTGACCTTTTTGCTGTGACAAAAAACTTGAGGGTCAGTCAGGCCCCTGAGTATAGCAATAGACCCAATTCTCTAGCAGGAATGTAATCTTCAGAACACCTGTACAAGGTCAAAGGAACCTGGTCACTCATGGGTTTCCTCCCCACTGAACACAGACAAAACAGCATGGATCTTCTCTGAGCACACCCAAATGTGCTCCTTTCATAAGCCAGGACTCCTCAGTTATTAATATTAGCTGATATCAGACTGCAGCATGTCAGCAATTCCTCACAGGGCCTTAATGACAGACTTTCTGGTAAGCAAAATCATTAGAAGAGAAATGTTGCCAGGAATCTTAAATCCCTGACTCTGGCATGCTGAGGTTTGGAAGCTCTCACCTCCAAACTGCCTTATGGGAGATAATTTGTCAGGATGGTTTTCTGCTCAGGAGTTCTCCTTTCTGCAGTGCTTGCCCTTCTTCATGTCATGCCTTTGCTGACAGGCACTGTCACTCCACCTTCACCTTGAGCTCTCTTGTATTAATTTTTGTTGCCTCCTTTTAGCCCTTTATCCATTTTCACATATTTAACAAAGCAAGTTTCTGCAGTTTTGCCCTGGTACTTGTACACAGAAACTTCACTATCATCTCATGTTCACTGCTCAACGTTAGCACAACCATTCCACTTGGACAGGAGATGTTCTTGGGTGGTTGGCAGCTTGAAGATGAACCAGCTCTGTGTGCCCATCATAGAGCTCTGGACCCTGGGCTTAATCCAGAGACATGTAGCCAGCAGAGTGAGGGTGGTCACAGAGGGGACAGAGGGACAAACTATTCTTTGTGCTTCCAAATTACGACAGGCAATGACCACAAGTTCCATCTCAGGAGGTTCAGGTTGGGCACTAGGAAAAGGCCTCTCCAGGAAGCTGGTGCAGGCCTGGGCAAGTCATGAGAGAGGGGGAATCTCCATCCTTGTGAGAGTTTGGGGTGTTTGCTGAGACTCAGTGGAAAAGCCTTGCCTGCTCCAGTCTGATGGTTCCAGATAGCTCTGCCCTGAGTTGGGAGGATGGACTGGGGACCTCCAGAGCCCCTGTTCACTGCCACCTCCATGGTTCAGTGACCATCAGTGACCCAGCTGCATCTCTCTGTCACCTGCCAGGCCAGGCATCTCTCAGGTTCACCAGGCCTGAACAGGCTTTCCAGGGCAGTGGTGGAGTCACCATCCCTGGAAGTGTTCAGAAAACGTGTGGACACTTGGGGGCAGTTCCCTAGTAGTGAACGTGGTAGTGCTGGGGGAATGTTGAACTCAGTGATCTTTGAGGGCTTTTCAAACCTAAATGACTCCATGATTCTGTGACTCTGCTTAACCCTGAGCCTTGTAGGAGTGCTCTGCCCTTGCATCTCCAGAAACAATGCTTAGGGCAATGTAAAATGGCAAATGCTAAACCCTTTCCAAGAATTATAGCAGATAAATAAATCCTACAGGCCTCAGCTGCTCTGTGGAGATTCCCAGCTTTCCTGCCATCCTCTGACCATCTCTGGGACCTGTGGATGGTTTGCCTCATACACCACAGAGCTGAGGGTTAAAGAACCGCTCCTGGTGAAATATTTAAGGAATTGTTAAAACCACTTGTGTTGAAAGGCGTCCCAATGCCTTGAGACTTTATAAAATTAAACCGGGAGCAAATCTTCTCCTTTCCCCCTCTGGTTGAGCTCAGCTATCAGCTGACCATAGTTAAGCTGATAGTCATTAGATTTATATGTCCTTTGCTTTTGGCATTCTGTCCTGTCTGCTGGGGCAGTTTTGGTCTGGTGACCTTTGTGCATGTGGCAAGGCCAGTGAGTCTTGGCTTCTGCCGCAGACGGCTGTGGCTTGTTGTTTAAAGAAGTTTATTTCTCAAGGCTGTGGTCAGCAGTGAGCGATGCACTTGTGCTATTTTTGGCAGGCATACCTAGAGAGTCAGGAAGGAGGCCAGAAACCATTCCAGAGAAAACAACTGCAGATCTCAATGCCCCTTATCAATGAGGTGTATGTTCATAAGCTACAAAGGAGACACAAATTGTCCAGCAGGACAAATAAAGAGGGAGAATAGGGAGAAGAAAAACACCTGGAGTATCAGATAGCCACTTAGAAGATGATGAATAGATGGGAAAATACTACACCAGGAAGAGAAAGCTGGATTTTTTAGTGTAGATGTATGGGACAGAGAGCTAAAATTGTGCTTTGAAAGACAAACGTGCGCAAAGCCCAGAAATTTTGTCTTCATATACTTGTAGAAGGTGAGCAGTAGCACCTAATGGTTTATTGGATTGCTCCCTGCTTCTTAGAGCTCCTTAGAGTTTTCCTCTGGTTTGCTGAGAATCTTGTTCTCTGTGCTGGATTGGCCCTCCTGCATCAACAGCTCGTGCTCTGCTCTGCTGCCAGTTTGGAGTGGAATGCAAGTCCTTCAATATTGCCATGAAAGGGGTGGGAAGGATGACCAGGAGAGCATCTCACCAGTGCATTTCCTGCTTCCAGCATGGATTGGGCAACTGTCAGTGTGACCCAGCTGGCTGAGGAGCCAGAGGGAGTCCAGACTGGTCATGGAACTGAGGAGTACAGGTCAGCTGTTTTGGGTGATAAGCACGTGAGGCTTCTTCCCTTCTCCTCTCCGCTGAGGGCTGCCCAGACAGCTCAGTCTCTCTGTGGTCACTGTGGGAAAGAAACTTTGCTCTGGTTAGACCTTCAAACTGGAACTCGCTGGGTGCAAAGAGAGGAAGTGAGTGGTGAGTGTAAATTGAGAGATACCTGAAAAATAAGCTGAATGAAGCTGAAGAGCACATGAATGAGAGCATGACCCATTCACTGTCATGATCACACACAGTCCTGAACCACCTGGGACACTCGGTCTGTCAGTCCAGAGATTGACAAGGACATGCTGGATTTGGAAATGCCCAACTGTGAGCAATTGCTTGCCCTTCAGTTTGCCCCAGAGCAGCAGCCCGGGTCTGTTTCAATACAGGGTTAATCAGGGCCTTTGCATGGGTCTGGTTTCTTCCTGCTCAGCTCCTGGCACTGGTATTGTCTGCTCCAGCCACCCTTCCCAGAACACAGATCTCCCTCATTCATCACAGTTCTGACACAAGATCCCTTTCTGACACCCACCCCTCCTTTCCTCCCTTCTCCCAGTCTGACCGTGATGGATCAGCACCCCTGACATTATTTTGCTCCTTTCAATGATCCATCCATTCACCCATCTATTCCCATCCATCCATCTCCCTGAAAAGTGACCTGGTCACTGTGTCCCTTCCCAGCCTAGGACCTGCCTGACTGGCTGGGAACAGCAGGACGTGCCTGGGAGTGGAAAACACGGAGTGTGTGTGACTATGGGTCACCAAGGCAATCCAGGGAAAACCAGCTCCTGGAAACTGCCAGAGACAGTTTGTAAACTGGGCTGCAGACACGAGATCGTCAGCCTGCTCTGCTTTTCCCAGGGAGTTTCACACTCGGCTGTGTTGAAGGGAATAATGTTGCAACAAGGTGACAAAGGTCAGTATATGATATTAAAGGAAGGGAAGATGATTTAGGACAGAATGTTTTCATTCACTCAGGATCAAATATAGGTACCCCTTAGCACCAAGATGTATCCCAGTAGTTTTCCCAGCATCCAGGCATTGAGAGATGTGCATCCAGATGATCCCAGTGATGTCAGGGAAGGCTCCAGGTATTCAGTACATCTTAGGTCTGGATGCTTCAAACTGAGGTGACTTGAAAAATGAAGTTTTGCATCTTCAGGAGCCTTGAAGTGGCTTCATTTTCTCCCACTGTCTGGGCCAGGCCACACGGCCATCTGACAGATCTTCCTGGGCATCTCCAGTTCTGGGCTTGGCTCATCCCTGGGGCAGAAAAATAATTGGGAAAAGGAGACTCCTGTGGTTGGGTTTGCAGCTGGTTCAGCTTCACAGCACAGCCCTAGCAAGTAGTTACTTTGACAGAGACTTCTGAGATCTTCCTTGCTGCAACTTTGATCCTAAACAGGAGGATTGCTGCCTGTGACACTTTAGAAAGTCAGCATTAGTGTGAAAGCAGGGCAGTAGCTGCACCGGCAGGGATGAAGCTGGATGAGGACTTTTGTGCTGGAGAGCATTGATCAATTCACTGCATCTGCACAGGAATCAAATTAAATTCCTTGGGAATAGGTCTTGCCTTTGAAAAGCCTTTGAAAGTTAAGACAGTGGGCTCTCATAGATTCTTTCTAGACACTGGGCATGGAAGGGAGCAATATCTCAGTTTGGATATCTCAGAATAACAGAAACTCCCAATAGAAAAGGACTTTCCTCTTCAGTTCCAAAGTAGGGAATGGCACATTCATGAAATGGTAGTTTTTCCTGTGACATGCTGGGGAGTGAGAGAAGAGGAAGGTAAATCCCTGTTTGCTTGACTGATTGTCTGGATGCCTTCCTGCCTGCTCCCTGCCTCTTCCCAGGCTCTGCTCCTGCTCTTCCCTGCAGCCATGAACAGGGAAGGCCAGTGTTCCTGAGGGCAGAGACTGGCAGAGGGATAGAGAGACCACCCAGGCCTGGAAAACAACAGGAGAGCAGAACCACCACAGGGGCAGGAGAGTTTACGGAAGGCTGAGTGGGAGGGGAGGGAGCTGAGTTTGAAGTGTGG
Source organism: Progne subis subis (assembly GCA_022316685.1). NCBI lineage: Eukaryota > Metazoa > Chordata > Aves > Passeriformes > Hirundinidae > Progne > Progne subis. Next base: position 940 of record JAKJHU010002096.1, on the reverse strand, counting down.
TGTGAGAGCCTCAGATGTGCAAGACTTGGGTGAGCTGATGTGTCACAGAAATGATCTCCTGGAATCCAGGGATAGGTCTGTGAGGGCACTAATTAGGGCCTAATTGCCCTCAGCAACCTCACTTGGGATCCCTTCTTACACCTCTACCTGTGGCCAAGGGCTCTGCGCAAATTCAGGCCTGAGCCTTCACCCCCTTCCTGTGCTTTGCTACAGTTGCACCAGTTTTCAGGTTTTCTTCAACTGTTGTTTGGCCTTCCCAGGCTGACCTTGGACCTGACTTCTTCCCTGGCCTTGGATGATCACAGGACTGTTGATGGGGGCAGTTGATGGAGTTTGTCACCATTCCTCTCTGCTCACCCACTTCAGCTGCTGGGTTGAGTTTCCCTGGTCAGTAAAGTTCCTGTCCTGCCTCTGCTGGGGCTGCCCCTTCCACCAGAAAACAGATCCCCAACACCCAGCTCTTACAGGCTCTTCCCACTGAGGTTCCTGGCCCGGCCCTGTCCTGGCAGTGAGGAGTAAGTGCTCACATTGGGTCCCTGTCACACGGCAGAAGGGGTCACGCCCGGCTGCCACGGGCTGTGCGGGACAAAACACACAGCTGCCTTCGTGACGCGGTCAAAGCCCTCACAAGACCATCAGGGAGCCTGCAAGTGCCAGCCAAGCCAGAGTGACGGGTGGTGCCAGACCTGGGGCCAGGGCCCAAGGCAGCGCTTGTGGGCTGGGCACTGCTGGGTGTCAGCTGGGCTGGTTTGTGCTGGGGTGGGAGCTCAGGTTACCCAAGAGCTGTCAGGGCTCACAAGGGCAGGCTCCTCTCTGGCTCTGGGACTGGCTCAGGTGAGCTTAGGACTTCTCCTTCGGCATGAACTAATTCTACCTGAAGGAGCCTGGTAGAGGAAAATCAGAAACCCTGTTTGTTTCTCCAGTTTGGTTATCCCTGCTG
>JAKJHU010002095.1:0-49597 GCA_022316685.1 Progne subis subis | reverse complement strand
ATCCCCAACCAAAAAAACCCAACCCAGGGACACTTCAGGATATCTGAGCCGAGCTCCCTGTCTTAGGCCGGTAAGACAGGGGTCTGCTATGGAAGGCAGGAGCTTCCCTTGAATGGGAAATGCAAACCCCCTCTCTTTGAATTATATTTTTGAAATTAATGGGCTTTCAAGCAAGGATATGGCAATAGGAATAACAGTTCTTCAGTAGGAAAATTAAACTAAAGTGCAGTAGTAAAAAAAAAAACCAAAAAAATGCCCAAAAATAAGACTCAGATCCAACCTGTCCCCCGTTAGTCAGAGTGCTGCTTGCAGTCCAATCAAATTGTGGCTGCAGTCCTCCTGGATGTGACAGAAGTGGTTTTGTTGAGAGCAATGATCTTGTAGAAGGGTGTAGTTTTCCTCTGAAGGTCCAGTGGTGGTTTAGACGGGTCTGGTCTTCACTGGGAATCCAGTGGAAACCAGGGCTGCTCCTGGTGCTTTAAATCTCAGCTATATCCAGGTGGGAATGCTTGGCTCCTCCCTCTGGGTGAAGCATCTCACAATGGGATGATGTAATTTTATCAGTCATGCAGTGAGACTCAATGGCCCATTACCAGAAGATATCTCCCTGGAGGGAGGATGGGTCATGGAAGAGATAAGGAACACTTCCCTATTTGTTTGTGTACAGCTGGCCCATTAAGAGAAGATCCCCCTCAGAGATATGAGGAATGGGTCATGGAAGAGATAAACAACCTGCTCCTGGTTTTAACATATGGCAATTAGAACCTTTTTTTTTCGGTTACATCTTGCATTGCAAGACAGGGCTTGAGGCTCCTTGCCCAGGCTCTCTCCAGAACACGCCCAGGCAATGCTCAGCAGAGAAAAGCCCCGTGAGCAGCCCCAGGGTGGCCGTGGGCAGGCTGGGGGCAAACAGCATGGCTGCGGCTCTGCAAGGTCCCTGGTGGAGATGGGAAGGAGCAGCAGAGCAGGGGCTGATCCATCCCCACTGCACTGGACACACCGGGGCAGCGTCCCAGAGCGTCCTCATGCACCTGCCAACAACATCCCCCCTCTGCAGCCCTGGCCTCTCCCCCAGCTCACACAGGTGCTGCATCCCTTGCAGGCACAGACACGGCAGCACTGGCTCAGGAGCCCTGTTTGCACTGCCCAGAGCAGGTGTGAGCACCCCCATGGTGTTGGTGCGGGAGATGAACCTGAGTGAGCACAAATGCAATCAGCCCCTGGGGCCAGGCAGGGCTGGGGGACAGCAGGGAAACCACTCAGGTTTGTGGTGGCTTCTGAAGTCATCCAGAAACTTTGTTCCCATGAGCTGTGAGTTTCCTGTGCCTCTGCAGACGTTGTTGCTCAGAGCCAGGGCTGCCTGGCAGCCACCTCCAAACTGCCCTCAGCATTTCCTTTGCTTCATCTTGGCTTTCTTTACTCTTTCTGCTGCAAAATCTTTCCTATTGCCTGCCCCAGTTCCCTTCTGTGTAAACAGCCCAGCCCTGTTTACCTTTCCTCTCTGGCCCCAGTCCCCATTTCAGTTCCTGGCTTGGCACCATGGGAACATCCCCTGGGGAGCAGGATCATCCTTCAAGTTCTTCAGGAATTGTCTGCAGCCTCCTGCCGTGCCTGGTGCTGCTCCCTTGCCAGAGGCACCACAGGCCAGGGGAGGCACATCTGGGCTGCTGTGTCTGGCTGTGGGGCTCCCTGTTCTGGGCAAGGAGGAGGAGCTGCAGAGGCTCTGCAGGACTGACGGGATGGGCTTTGGGGCTGTGAGGAGAAGCTGAGGCACCTGGGCTGCTGGACCTTCTGGAGAGGAGGCCCAGGGCTCATCCTGCAACTGCTGCAAGGGTGGTTTCAGAGAATCACAGAATCAGCAAGGTTGGAGAACACCTTGGACATCATCAAGTCCAACCTGTGCCCTGACACTGCCTTGTCTCCCCTGAGCGTCCTCTTCTCCAGGGTAAACAACCCCAGCTCCCTCAGGTGCTTCTCACAGGACTTGTGTTCCAGACCCCTCACCAGCCTTGTTGCCCTTCTCTGGACACACTCCAGCCCCTCCATGTCCTTCCTAAACTGGGGAGCCCAGAACTGGACACAGCACTTAAGGTGCTGCCCCAGCCAGTGCTGAGCACATGGGAAGAATCACTGCCCTGCTCCTGCTGGCCACACTGTTCCTGATCCAGGCCAGGTGCCATTGGCCTTCTTGGCCACCTGGGCACACTGCTGGCTCATGTCCATCCTTTTCTCTGTCAGTCCTCACAGGTCCCTTTCTGCCTGGCTGCTGTCCAGCCGCTCTGTCACCAGCCTGCACCACTTTAGGTGTTGTTGTGGCCAAAGTGCAGGACTCAGTACCTGGACTTGTTAAACCTCACATTGTTGGATTTGGCTTCCTGGATCCAGCCTGTCCAGGGCTCTGTGCACAGCTCTCCTACCCTCCAGCAGATCAACACTTCCAGCCAACTTGGTGTCACCACAGTTCCAGGAGGTCCTAGACTGTCACAATGGTTTCCATGTGTTCATGAGGCCTCCCAGTGTCACAGCATCCCTTTGGTTCCGTGGGACCCCTTGGTGTCACAAAGTCCCTTGGATCCTTGGGCCCCGCCGTGTCACAATGGTGCCTTGGTCCCCCAAGGCCCTGCAGTGTCACAATGGATCCTTGCTTCCATGAGGTCTGGCAGTGCAGCAATGATCTCCTTGGTTCCAGTGTCACAAAGGCCTCTTCCTCCCTCAGCTACTCCTCAAAGGATTTGTGCTCCATTCCTCTTCACCAGCCTTGTTGCCCTTCTCTGGACACGCTCCTAGCCCCTCCATGTACCTTCGCAAAATGGGAGCCCAGAACTGGACACAGCACTTGAGGTGCAGCCTCAAGAGTGCTGAGCACAGGGGAAGAATCACTGCCGTGCTCCTGCTGGGCACACTGTTCCTGATCCTCAGAATTGCCAGGGGATGGATGAGGGAAAGTGTGAGAAGGGGGTGGGGAAGTCTGATTAATTGTCAGCCATGAAGGGACTTGATTTTCATATCTATTCAGACTGCATTAGAAGTTGCTGGGGGTCAATATCAATTGGGCATTGCTGAAATCAATGTATAAACTGGAAACAAAACCAGGAGAAAACAGTCCTCTCTGCATTGTTTTCCATATAGTATATTCACTTTGAATACACTTCCAAATCTATCTAATTAACCACAGAAGTATAAAAAACTGAAATTAAGCCCAGGGGCTTTTCTTGTTTGGATGTTTTGAACAAATGTTTATGAACTTTTGTCATTGATTTCCTGAAGTGAAGAGCTCAAGATTGAAGAGGCCTCTGGAGTAGTAAAATTCATCAGCAACTTCCAAGCGGCTGTGGATCCATCCTCATCAGAGCAGGAATGACTCTCAGCACCTCAGGGAGAGGGGAGCAGGGCACACAGGGAGCCTCCTTTTCCCCTGGCCCAGCACCTTCCCCATGGCTGGGGCTGAGTCCTGTCTGAGCTGCAGCTGCTGCTGTGCCCTTCCGAGGGGCTGAGGCCGTGGGGCCCCTGCCCAGAGCAGCCTGCCCTCAGCAGAGCTGTGGGGCCAGAGCCGGCTGGGCTGTGCTGGGGAGAGGCCCTTGGTGCTGCCGAGAGCTCAGGGCAGCTGGCAGAGCTTGGAGGGAGCTGGGCTGGGCTGAGAGAGCCTGCCACAGAAACCATCAGTGTCCATCTCAGCCTGTGTGAGCGTGCAGGGGCAGGACTCAGCCCAGGCCTTGTGGGGCAGGGCCAGCGCCTGTGGAAGGCATTGAAAACAGGCAAGTGGCCCAGAGAGGAGGCTGCTCTGTGCCCTTGGTGGCATGGACAGAGCAGGAACACAGCCCAGGACATTTGTCAGCGCCAGCCTCTGTCCCCAGCCATTGCCAGCCCTGGCTGCTCAGCCCAGGTTTGCGGGGCAGTTTGGCTGTGGCCCAGCTCCATCCTCCTGCGGGGCTCACGGCCTGTTCCCGGCCATGGCCAGCCCTGCCCGGCCTCTCTGCTGGCCCAGAGCCTGGCAGAGCCCGGGGCAGGGCTGTCTGTGCATCCCCACAGGTGCCACGGGCTGTGCAGGAGCTGGCAGAGGCTGCCCAGCAGGGAGGCCATGGGGCACAGAGCCCCAAGGCTGCTGTGGGCACCACGGCACAGGGGCCGTTCCCACCCGCAATGCTCCTGTCCTGCCCTGCGCCTGCACAGGGGCTGTGGCACCATGGCTGGGCCAGCGCGGCACAAAGGGGCCACGCAGCCGCTGCCGGGGCTGACAGCAAGGCCAGGCACACACAAGGAATTGCTGGGCTTTGCCTGGGCTGGGCAGGGCTGACTGTGCCAAAGGCAGAGCTCAGCTGCCCTTGGTGGCTGCAGGAAAAGCCCAGAGCCCAAAGAGCCTCCATGGCTGTGCTGGAGACCAAGGCTGGAGGAGGGAAATGCAGGGCTGCTGTGGGATGGGGAGGGGATTGAATTCCAGCACACACCTCAGTTCTCTGATGAACCCGGCACAATGCTGATCCCTGTTCCAGCCTGGAGCAGAGCAGATGTTTATGGGACAGGAGCCCTCTGGGTCTGTCAGGGACCTGCAGCTTACAAGGTGCTCTGCTCTCCCTCAGCTCCTCTCTGAGAGATGCCAATCCTAGCTTGGCACCTCAGGGCACAAGTGGCACTGCCTGTGCATGGGCACACAACTGATGTCTGCCTGGAAAAGGGCACAGGTTTTAATACCTGTAAATTTCAAAATATACAAGCACATTTTTTATTATCCAGGTCGTTTGAATACTTTATGAAGTGGCAAACTTTTCCCACCAGGAACAAGAATTTCCTGGATCTACTGGATTCTTTTTCAGATGGCTGGAGAAGGATTACTGATCTTCCCTACCACCTTTGCCACCAACATTCAGTCTAATAGTTCATGACCTTCTTTCTTCAGCTGTTTGAATGGCCATGTCTAAGGACACGTATTCATGTAGAGCCGCTGGATCTACGTCCTTCCTGTTGCTCCCAGATTTCCTCCTGCAGCTGTTCTCTGGTCATTCCAATGTGTCTTCCTTGACTGACTTCATGATTTGAGCTTCAGAGAGTTGCCCAATCTTTCATAAGTTTAAATAACACTTTAGTCAGCATCTCAGTTTATGTTTTATATCACCTCTTCTTGTGTCTTTGTCTAAAAGTCTTCCTGTATGGCAATCCCATTTGGGTGGTGGACATGTCAGATGTTGCTGGGATGTCACGAGGGGCTGAGGGAAGTGTTTTGATGTTTGTTAAATTTTATCATGTTCACATTTTTTATGTTGGCCATTGTGAAAAGTGCATAATATATGGTTCTACACTAGATATTTACTGTATGTATTATGTTGTATTAATTAATAATGCTGTATTAATATTTTGATAGTATGGTAAATGTAATTTTGTAGTTAAAATGTATTTTTTGTAGTTAAAATAGAAACTATGTACGTGGGATATTTTTTAAAGAGAGGAAAGGGGTAGTCGCAAAGAGATAGCAGCCACAGGATACGTAAATCTTTCAGAGGAACAGAATTTATTCCTCCCTTACCAGAAGAGACCAATTTCTCCTGCCTCACTCAGCCCTGAAGATGCCATAGAGATTAAGGGGAAGAAAGTGACACTGACCAGAGAGAATCCTTTGTTTGAATGGAATTTATGCATCATGTATGAGATGTATTGTTGAGGGTTAAGTTCCTCCTGTAGAATTTTTCCCCCACCATGAGTTGCTAGGAGATTTTAAGTACTGATAGCTAGGCGGTGCTTAACCTGACAAAAGAAGTTGATCACTTGGTTTTGGGGGAGGGAGGAGGCTCCTGGGAGAGCTGAGGTGTGGGCTCGCTGCTCTCAGTCTTGCGGGGAGCACAGTTCGGGTGACTGCTGGCTGCCTGGAGTCCACAGTTAACGGAGGAGTCTGGTCCTGGGAATTCTACCATCTGTTAGAGTGCCCAGGAATTCGGAGTTTCTTCGCTGTCCTGCTGGATTTTGGGTCAACCCTGGTACAGCCGCTGTGGGTTCTCCGGCACTGCCCACTTCATCTGCCAGGGCACCCCCCTGCCTGCCTGCTGAGGACAATCCACTGCTTCCAGCTTCCAACCATCAGCGCCGGAGCTTTCCACCGTTTGCCCTCGAGGTTCTTGGTTCTGTTTTACTGTTATTATAAGTGCTATTGTTGTTTGTCTGTCCTTTTATATTTACTAGTAAAAGACTGTTATTCCTTTTTCCCATAGCTCTGACCGAAAAGTTTTTTTTTTTAATCTCCCAAATTATAATAACACGGAGGGAAGGATTTGAATTCCTCATTTCCTGGAGAGGCCTGCCTCTCCTTAGCAGACACCTGTCTTTTTCAAACCAAGACATGTATGAATATTCAACAGGCTATTGCTTTTAAGAATTAGTCCTCTGTTAACAGGCATCCTGTTTAAGAGCTTATTTGCACCCAGACATCTGTAACTTCATTTTTATTGTCTTATATTGTCCTAACCCTAATTGTCCAAATTTTTATCACTCTAACTCTATTATTATTTTTATAACCATTTTATTACTAATAAAATTTTACCATTTTATAACAAGTGACTGGTGTTTTTCGTAGCCATGAAGAGAAACCTTTCTGTGCCTCTGAGTCTCACCAGTTCCTGATCCTTCTAAGGACACAAACCTGATGAGTTGTGGTTCCCACTCCAGTGGATACACTTGGACCTCCCTCCATAGCCAGAGCAAAGCTCCCTTGTCCCAGAAAGTCCCTGGCTGTGGAGGGATGAAGGAAAGAGGACAGGCTGTGGGGATCAGGTGCAGGGCAGAGCCAGGGAGAAGAATGACTTCTGCATTTGATGGAGCTGTGCCTCCCCTTGGGTTTGTTGGCTGACAATAAATGAACATCCCTCTGTGTCTTGGGCAGCTCCTTCTCCAAGGGAAGCAGGTGGGAGTTGGAGCCCAGGAGCTGAAACCTGACGGTCCAGCCTGGGGTGGAGGGAGCTCAGATTTGCACAAGGCTGCTCTGAGTCCCAGGGCTTGGATGGGGGAAATGGTGGAGTGGGAGTAAAGACAGAGTCTGATTGATTGTCAGACATAAAGGATCTTGATTTTTGTATCTATTCAAACTGCATTAGAATATACTTGGATTCCGGGTCAACTGGAGATTGCATATATCAAGGCATTAACAGAAACAAAACCTGAACCGGACATAAAATATCTTTTCTCACTGCCTTTTGTAAATATATATTCACTTTTAATACACTTCAGAAATCAGTTAATTAACCACAAAAATTTGAAAACCTAAATCAAATTATTCCCAGAGGCTTGGCTGTTAAGGTATTCTGAATGTTAATGGGCCCTGGGACACTGAACAGCTGAAGGCTGAACAAGCCTCTGGAGAAATCAAATCCAGCAGCAGCCTCCAAGTGTCTGAGGCTGTCAGCAGCCCCCACTGAGGCCATCCCTGCCCAGAGACCGTGGGGAATGGGCAGACAAGGGGAGCGTCCCTGGGGCTGGGCAAGCAGAGCTCAGAGGCACCAGCAGGTGCAGGTGGGAAATGGAGTGTGCAATGTGGCTGTGAAAGCCCTGCCTGGGCTGTGCCAAGCAGGACACACAAACCCTGACCCCCATCCCCCAAAAAATTCTCTCAGTTTGACATTAAAAAGGAATTACATTTGTTTGTGTACTCTGAGTTCGAAATACAGAGAAATACCAAATAAAATTATCAGGAGCTCAAAACAAGAAAGCAGACTTTACTGGAAGCTTTAGAAAATCAGAGAAATATTGGCAAAAGATTTAATACAACATTCAATCACCAAAAAACACTTCTCCAAGCATTAACTTGAACCATTCAACTTTGCAAAATCTAAGCTGTTCAAATTTAAGGTACTCAAAATTTGCAAGGGGAGGGAGCTAGAAGAGGAGGACACAGAAAGACAAATAAGACATAGAGAAGCACACACAGAGCTACCAACTCTGGGAATCCAGTAGTCTTCAAATTGAAATTCCAAGAGGAGGTAGGGTCAAGACTTGTGCTTGCCTTGTGGTCAGCCTTGAATACCCCATGGTCTTCCTGGGCCCTTCCCCCAGGAGGGACTTTGGGTCACTTGGTCTCTCAGGAGCTGGGCTGGGGGCTGCAGAGGTGGCTGTGGAGCATTGCCTTTGGTGTGCCAGGGATTGGCAGACACTGCTGGGCTGGGATAGAGGCTCTGGGGGATTGGGGTTACAGGGCAGGGCAGTGCTGGGGTTTCAGGGCAGGGCAAGGCTGGACCTGCCCCTTCCTCCCTCACACACAAAATGTTTCCAGCCAACAATCTCCTCCAGTCTCTCGCAACAGGCAAAGCTGGAGGTGGAATCTGAATTGTGGCCATGGGCACCTAGACAAGGACAGTTCTTTTCCATAGGAAGGTGTAATGGTTTTAGTTAAAACTGGGCAGAAACACTAATTAATATAGTGACTACGCATTCATGAAATTTTGTTTGCTAAATTTAGTGGTCTTTGTGTTTACTCTCTTTATATGGGAGAGGATCAGGAAAAGGAAAGCAGGCTCAAACTTAAAAAACATTTTTTTTTTTTTTTAACACACACTAAAAGAATGGAAAAGATAAGAAAAGAAAAGATGGGAAAAAACCCCAAAATAACCAAAATGCAGCTTCAAAACACTCTTCCCTTCCCTTACAAACTGTTAACCTTCTTACAAACAACATAGACACAAGCTGTGATTTTCAGTCAGTTTCACCATTTAAACATAATCTTTCATCACTTTGGGAGAGGAGGAGTCTCTCTAGAGTCTTATGGAGACATTGGCCACAAGACAAAAACAGCCCTGGGGCTCTCAATGTCACAAATCTGCAGCTGCTTGGAGTTTTTGCAGATTGTGCTTTTCCATCCATTCGCAGCCTTTCCCCTGGCTACTCATGGGCCTCTCAGTGTATTTGGGGTACTGTTTAAGAAAGCTTCTTCTAGTATAAAAAAAGGATTCTCTTATAGCCCCAAAATAGTTTCTATCTCAAAAGAAATAGAGACCTCCTTTTACCCCAAGAGCCTAGGGCTTCAAATCACTTTCTCTCTAAAATCATCTTGGTCTCAAATGCTGAGACCTCCTTTTAAGACAGGAGTGAGGGGCTTTAAGATTCCCACTTAAATCTCAGTCATATCAATCCCCAACTTTGACTAGAACTAGCATTCCTCCAAACATCATTAGTATGTCACAAGAAACAGTCCATTTCTCCATAGTTTACAGCAGAAAAGTTTGGTTAAAAATGTTCACTTCCTCAATCCCTCTTCTAATAATCTTTATCAGTTCTTTCACTCCTGCTCCACTGACTCCATGCGGTTGTCTTTCCTACGTCCCCTCTGTCTCTTTCTTTTCTCTCTCAGGGAAGGGTCAGGCCTTGGAAGCTCCATGTTGCCAGGACAGGGTTAACTCTGCCCAGGCCTGCAGTGGCCATGTGATTTCTGCTCCAGGCAGCAGTCTCTCCATTTCAGATCAGCCTGGTTTCTTCCCTCCACTCTTTCTTCTCTGTCTGGAAGACACTGGAGGAGGGGAGCGGGAGGAGAGCTCTGCCCACCCCTCGGTGACAATCGGGGCAGCCTCGGCCAAACCGGGCCCAGAGTTGTTATCAGGGGAGATCCCTCCCTGCTCTGGGGTCTCCGGGGAGGTTTTTTCAAAGTGGTTGATGTTAAGCTGCAACCTCTGCTCCCCCCAGGGAACCGATGGAGTCTGGCTGGGCCTCGGGCGAGCTTCCCCCCGAAGGGGGAGGTGGGGTGTGGGGAGCAGTAGGACCCACTGGATGTTACCTGTTCAGCTGAGCAGGAGGAAAAGGGCCTGACCTGAACAAACCCAGGATTTATATGGGTACTGCCCGAAGTCGCATTCAACATTCTCAGTGGCCAAATCAGATGCCAATATCTCAAACTGGCTTCTGATAGGTCCTTGTCCTTTCTAAAACTCTTTCTGGGGTCCTGACAGGGTAATACTTCACATTCCTCCCTAACTAAAAACCAAACTGTGCGAACCCATGACAGTGACCTTTAGGCTTTGCAGGGCTCAGGCACAGCGGCTGGCACAGAGTCAGGGCTGAGGTCACACTCTGCGGGCTGGGGCAGAGCCCAGCCAGAAATGACCTGAGATGGGCTCAAATGCAATGATGGGACCATGGCCAGACCCTCATGTTCTTCAGTCCCACCTCACACCATTGCCAGGGGCAGAGAAAGGGACAGGTGACTTCTCAGCGTGGGTCACAGGAAACGTGGGTCACCAGAGCCCTTCCCAAAGTGGCAATGGCCCATTAACAGAAGATATCTCCCTGGAGGGAGGATGGATCATGGAAGAGATCAAGAACACTGCCCCATTTGGTTTTAACAGCTGGCCCATTAAGAGAAGATCCCCCTCAGAGATATGAGGGCATGGGTCATGGAAGAGATAAACAACCTGCCCCAGCTGGTGTTCACAGATGGTAATAGAATACATTTTCTTGGATAAATCTTGCATTACAAGAGAGGGCTTGAGGCTGCTTGCCCAAGAGACCTCAGGAATTTCTCAAGGCTACTGAGATAACAACAGGACTAAGAATAAGAACCAAGAGCCTGAGAAATTGTTTACAAACAACGCAAAACTTAGAGGACACACAGCACGATGATAGGACGCTTGACCAATGAGGAGTCCTGAAGGATGTGTGCCTGCCTCGTGAACAAGTGGCTTAGCCAATTGAGAGACACGTGTACGTGTGGACAGTAGTACTAGAATCCATAACTGGAGTTTAACATAAATAAAATATATATTATATATATAATTTTATATTTTTATATATATAAAATATTAAATAAATGGCTTCTTCCTAAATACATATTGATTCTGCTATTCAGTTCCCCAGGGTTTCCCCCTGCACTGGAGAGGCTCTGCAGGACTGACAGGATGGGCTTTGGGGCTGTGCAGGAGAAGCTGAGGGACCTGGGCTGCTGCACCTTCTGGAGAGGAGGCACAGGGCTCATCCTGCAACTAGCTGCAAGGGTGGTTTCAGAGAATCACAGAATCAGACAGGTTGGAAAAGACCTTGGACGCCATCAAGCCCAACCTACACCCTGACACTGCCTTGTCTCCTTTGAGACTCCTTTTCTCCAGGATAAACAACCAACAGTTTTGGGACAGAGTGGCTGGACAGCAGCCAGGCAGAAAGGGACCTGCAGGGACAGATGGACAGCAGGCTGGACATGAGCCAGCATTGTGCCCAGGTAGCCAAGACGGCCAATGATACCTGGCCTAGAGCATGAATGGTGTGGCCAGTAGGTCCAGGGCAGTGAATCTTCCCCTGTGCTCAGCACTGGTTGGGCAGCACCCTTAAGTGCTGTGTCCAGTTCTGGGCCCTCAGTTTAGGAAGGACATGGAGGGGCTGGAGAGTGTCCAGAGAAGAAGCAATAAGGCTGATGAGGATTCTGGAAAACAAGTCCTGTGAGGAGTGGCTGAGGGAGCTGGGATTGTTTATCCTGGAGAAGAGGCTCAGGGAAGACAAGGCAGTATCAGGCAAAGGCTAGACTTGATGATCTCCAAGGTGTTCTCCAACCTTGCTGATTCTGTGATTCTCTGAAACCACCCTTGCAGCAATTGCAGGATGAGCCCTGGGCCTCCTCTTCAGAAGGTCCAGCAGCCCAGGTCCCTCAGCTTCTCCTCACAGCCCCAAAGCCCATCCTGTCAGTCCTGAAGAGCCTCTGCAGCTCCTCCTCCTTGCCCAGAACAGGGAGCCCCACAGCCAGACACAGCAGCCCAGATGTGCCCCCCTGGCCTGTGGTGCCTCTGACAAGGGAGCAGCACGAGGCTACTGCAGGAGCCTTCAGACAGTTCCTGAAGCACTTGGAGGATGATCCTGCTCCCCAGGGGATGTTCCCATGGTGCCAGCTCAGGAACTGAAACGGGGAATGGGTCCAGAGAGGAATGGGCAACCAGGGATGGGCTGTTTTCAGGGGAGGGAACAGGGAGGGGCAAAATTAAGAAATTTGTGCCAGGAAGGGGAAAGAAAGCCAATGTGAGGCAAAGGAAATGCTCAGGGCAGTTTGGGGGTGGCTGCCAGGTAGCCCTGGCTCTGAGCAACACCTGCAGTGGCACAGGAAACTCACACCTCATGGGAACAAATTTTCTGGATGACTTTAGAGGCCACCACAAACCGGAGTGGTTTTCCCTGCTGTCCCCCAGCCCTTCCTGGCTCCAGGGGCTGATGGCATTTGTGCTCACTCAGGTTCATCTCCCCACACCAACACCATGGGGGTGCTCACGCCTGCTCTGGGCAGTGCAAACAGGGGCTCCTGAGCCAGTGCTGCCGTGTCTGTGCCTGCAAGGATGCGGCACCTGTGTGAGCTGGGGGCAGAGGCCAGGGCTGCAGAGGGGGGATGTTGTTGGCAGGTGCATGAGGACGCTGTGGGACGCTGCCCTGGGGTGTCCAGTGCAGTGGGGATGGATCAGCCCCTGCTCTGCTGCTCCTTCCCGTCTCCCCCAGGGACCTTGCAGAGCCCCAGCCATGCTGTTTGCCCCCAGCCATGCCCACGGCCACCCTGGGGCTGCTCACGTGGCTTTTCTCGGCTGAGCATTGGCCAGGGCGTGTTCTGGAGAGAGCCTGGGCAAGGAGCATCAAGCCCTGTCTTGCAATGCAAGATTTAACCAAAAAAATGTATTCTATTACCATCTGTTAAAACCAGGAGGGCAGGTTGTTTATCTCTTCCATGACCCATCCCTCATATCTCTGAGGGGGATCTTCTCTTAATGAGCCAGCTGTTAAAACCAGATGAGGCAGTGTTCTTGATCTCTTCCATGACCCATCCTCCCTCCAGGGAGATATCTTCTGGTAATGGGTCATTGAGTCTCACTGCATGACTGATAAAATTACATCATCCCATTGTGAGTTGCTCTGCCCAGAGGGAGGAGCCAAGCATTCCCACCTGGATATAATCTGAGATTTAAATCACCAGGAGCAGCCTGTTTCCACTGGATTCCCAGAGGAAGACCAGACCCATCTTCAACACCACTGGACCTTCAGAGGAAAACTACACCCTTCTACAGGAGCACAGCTTCAACAAAACCACATCTGTCACTCCAGGAGGACTGCAGCCACGATTTGATTGGACTGCAAGCAACACCCTGAATAACTTGGTTTCAGGTTGGATTCTGACTCTGTCAGGTCGGTTTATTTGTTTTGTTTTGTTTTCTTTTTCTTTTCTTTTGTTTTTCTTTTTGGTTGTTTGTTTGTGGTTTTTTACAATTGTTTTTTACTACTGCATTTTTAGTTTTATTTTCCTACTAAAGAACTGTTATTCCTATTGCCATATCTTTGCTTGGGAGCCCATTAATTTCAAAATTATAATTTAAAGAGAGGTGGTTTATATTTTCTTTTTCAATGGAGGCTCCTGCCTTCCATAGCAGACCCCTGTCGTACCAGCCCAAGATAGGGAGCTCAGCTCAGATATCCTGAGGGGTCCCTGGGTTGGGGTTTTTGGGGTGGGGATATTTGGAGAATGAAGAACTTCAAAGCTGGGTGGAAAATGACCCTTGGGGGGATATTGGGGGGTCTCAGTGGCGGCTGTTGGCAGATGCAGCCTGGAGGAGCAGAGCCCTGTGTCCCCCAGGACCCCAAAGAGGGGGAAGCGCTAGAATTTGCAGGACCCTCAACAGCTTGGAGAGGGGCAGGGGGGACTCCTTGGGCCCTACAACCCAAAGCAGAGAATAAGGGGAGAAGGGACCCAAGGACCCCTCATCATCCCTAAATGGCAAATGGAAAAGGGGGAAACATTTTGTATTCCTGTGAATTCCAGCAGCCTGGAGAAGGCAGGGACTGAGTAGATGAGGAACCCCCAGTACAGATGTGATCCCCAGCAGCTCAGACAGGGGGGAATCCCGAAACACCAAAGGAGAGAGACCCGAGACAGGCAACTCCACAAAGGAATTTTCAGGGCTGCTCTTGGTGTTTGATAGCCTATTAGGGACTCCAGATGTCTGGTGACTTGTAGAGATGGACTTGAGCAGAGGGACCTTCAAACTCAACATACTCATCCCTTGTTTTTGCCCAAACCAGGATTTCCCATTCCAAAACCTTGGCTGGATGGAGGAGGAGGCTGTGAGGAAGAGAAAGATGCCCCGGGACAGCCAGGCAGGTGAGGAGGAAGTCAGTGCCCCTTTCCTCTCTCTCCTGCTCCATCTCCCAGCCCAGCATGGCCCCTGGCTGCAGGAAAGCCCTGCTGCCAATGCCGTCCTGCCAGGGATGTGTTGGGAGAATCTCCTTCCCCTTCCCTGTGGCATGGAGGAAAATCTCATCTTGTCCTTTTCCTTCCTCCCCCAGACAAGGAGCTGAGGATGGAGACCAGGGAGTACAAATCCCCGTGGCAGAACCTCATGGAAGAGGCTGTTTTGAATGGCTCCATGGCAGAGGGATCAAATCAGGAGAAAAAGTGCCGGAGATCCTGCAGGAGGAGGGACTCCAAACCCATCCCAGGGTGCTCTGAGGAGGAAAGACCCACCCTATGCCAGAAAGGTGGACAGAGCTTCAGCCAGAGCAACACCACTGTCCAACAGCAGATCATCCACACTGGGGACAGATCCTATGAGTGTCCCAAGTGCGGGAAGAGGTTTCAGAACAGCTCAGATCTCCTTGCACACCAGCAGATTCACACAGAGGAGAGGCCCTTCCGCTGCCCCGACTGCAGGAAGGGCTTCAAGCACAACTCCACCCTCATCACCCACCAGCGCATCCACACTGGGGAGAGGCCCTACGAGTGTGGGGAATGTGGGATGAGCTTCAGACAGAGCTCCCACCTGATCTGCCACCAGAGGATCCACACCAGGGAACGGCCCTACGAGTGTGAGCAATGTGGGAAAAGCTTCATCCAGCGCTCCAATTTGGTCCGCCATCAGAACATCCACGCTGAGGAAAGGCCATACAAGTGTGGAGAATGTGGGAAGGGCTTCAACCAGAAGTCTCAGCAGATCATCCATCAAATGATCCACACAGGGGAGAGGCCCTACGTGTGTACCGAGTGTGGGAAGAGGTTTCAGACCAGCTCAGATCTCCTCAAGCACCAGCGGATTCACACAGATGAGAGGCACTTCCGCTGCCCCGACTGCAGGAAGGGCTTCAAGCAAAACTCCCACCTCATCACCCACCGGCGCATCCACACTGGGGAGAGGCCCTATGAGTGTCCCCAGTGTGGGAAGAGTTTTTCTGGAAGCTGTAACTTGACCAGACACCAACGGAGTCACCAGTAAGGGAAACCTGGCAGTGTACCCCGAGTGCAGGCAGTGTTTTTGTGTGAGTCTCCAACTTCATCCCCCATGTGAGGACACACTTTGGGAAGAGTCCTTGTGACCCACAGTTCCTGTGACCCATGCTGAGGAGTCACCTGTCCCTTTCTCTGCCCCTGGCAATGATGCGAGGTAGTCCTGGCCTTGGTCTCGACATTGTATTTGATCCCATCTCAGGTCATTGTCAGGGACAGGGAAGGGACTCTCTCTTTTCCCCAGGGACAAAGAAGTCCTTTCCAGATAGGTGGAAATACGTGTCTGGGAAGAGCCAGTCAGTGTTGTAGTTTTCCCTGTATATTGTTTTGTCCTATCCCTTCTGTTCCTATTTGTTCCTTATCCTGTTGCTGTTCCCCGTAAATTGTTCTTATCACAGCCCTGGGATCTTTGATTTTTGTAATTTGCATGGGAGGCTGGAGGGCAGAGAGCAGCAGCTCAGTTTTAGCGGGAGCACAAACCTGGGGAATCCCATTCCTAAACCCCAGCCCATGGAAACCGAGCATCCCAGCTGGTGCCAGCCCTGGTTGCCCTGGCAGCAGCCTTGGGAGCGGGTCCCTGGCTGGGGGCTGTGGGAACCTCTTCACTCTGGTGCCCAGGGACAGCACTGGAGGGAAGGGCTGGAGCTGAGTCGGGGCAGTTTTCGGTTGGATGTCAGGAAAAGGTTTTTCCCCCAGAGGCTGCTGGGGCCCTGAACAGGCTCCCAGGGAAGGGTCACAGCTCCAGGGCTCTGGGAGCTCCAGCAGCGTTTGGACACCGCTGCCAGGCCCAGGCTGGGATTGTTGGGGTGTCCTGTGCAGGGCCAGGAGCTGGACTCGAGGATCCTGATGGCTCCCTCCCAACTCAGCCAATTCTGTGCTGCTGGGATCCCATGGCCCTGGGAATGGGACTGCAAATGGTTGCCATGGCAACGGGCTCTGGCTCCAGGCCTGAGCTGGTGTCCATGGAACTGCCCCTGGCATGGGATCTGCATGGAGCTGCCAAGGGACCGACCCTAGCAACAGGGGCTGGTGATGGTTGCCATGGAAACTGACCATAGCAACAGGGTCTGGTGATGGTTGTCATGGAAACTGACCATAGCAACAGGGGCTGGTGATGGTTGCCTGCTAAGGAACTGAGCTGTCACAGGCCCTCAGAGGGGTTCCATGGGGAATTTCCAAGAGTCTCCAGGCTGTTCCAGAGCTGGAATGTCACAGGCAGAGACAGGGGCTCCATGGAGACCTCCCAGAGGTTTCCTGGGGATGGGAAAGATCCCTGTGGCCAGAGGCAGTCACAGCCATTCCATGGTGACATCCAGGGCACCTTGGGCTGCAAAGGGCACCGATCTGTCACAGGCACTCACGGGGGCTCCACGGTGACATACCAGGAGTCCCCAGGCTGCCAAAGAGCCGGGATGTCACAGACACTCACAGGGGTTCCTGTCATGGGGCAGAGTGGGAGCTTCAGGCAAAAGCTTTATTTCTTCCTTGGAGAAAATCCTGCTGGGTCATGAGGTGGAGAAATGACAACCAACAGCCACCATGGATCCCGAAACTCTTCCGGGATGCCTAGACTTTTAAAATTCCATCTGAGAGAGGAGGCTGGAGAAGTTGGATCCAATCCCATCCCCACATTTGGTCAAAGGTTTATGTGGAAATGATTGGACAGGTGAAATTGAACTGTAATGCAATTTGTCCCATGGAATTAATAATGGAATACCAAGATATATTTCTATATAATGCAGCCATGATTGATTCTGATCAGGATTAGACAGAAAGATTTATTACACCACAGAGTAAAAAAAATAAAGATTTACTTACTCCAAAGTATACGAGTTGCTTACTTGTAGTAAGTTACTTACACCACAGTATAACAATTATAAAATATAGTGCTCTAGAAAGCAATTATGAAATAAAGAGGGCCTTACTGGAGTTTTTTGAGCCCATTGCAGGCAGAGCTTCCTGCTCCAGCAGGAACTGCCTTTCCTGTGCCAGGACCAGGGCAGATCCCGCTGCAGGAAAAGCCCCAGGCCAGCCCTAAGACAGTGAAGGCCTCGGGCACAAGTGCAGAGTGCCGTGCTGGGAGCTGTGCCAGGGAGAGCCTGAGGCACCAAAGGCACCTTGGGCAGCAGCAGCTGCTTCCAGGCCATGGCCAGGAGCCTCCCTTGACAAGGCGGCCTGGTGGCCACCACTGCAGAGCTGCTGCTCCAGGGCTCATTTCTGGCTGGGCTCTGCCCCAGCCCACAGAGTGTGACCTCAGCCCTGACTCTGTCCCAGCCGCTGTGCCTGAGCCCTGCAAAGCCTAAAGGTCACCTGTGCCAGCCTGGCTCTGTCAGCCCCTGAGGCAGGGCAGGGAAAGGCCAGAGAAGGGGCTGGCTTTGGCTGCTGCATGTGGGCTCCAGCAGAGACAAGGAGGAGTCAAGGGAGTGGCTGGAGTCCAGTGAGCAGCCCCTTCTCCCCATGCAATCCTGGAACGTTTGGATGGGAAGAGCTCTGCAGTGCTCATCTCATCCAAACCCCTGCCATGAGCAGGGACATCTTTCACCAGATCAGGTTGTTCAGAGCCCTGTCCCTGCTATATTTGGATGTTTCCAGGGATGGGGCATTGACCACCTCCCTGGGAACATGTCCTGGTGTATCACCAACCTCATCATCAAAAATTTCCTCCTTATCTCCCCTTATCTGAACCTCCCTTCCTTTAGTTTAAAACCACCACCCTTTGTCCTATTGTGACACGCCCCACTAAAACCTTTGTCCAGCACTGCATTTCCAATCAGCTGGGTTTCCAAGGCAATTCCATGACAGGTGACCCAGGTGTGGTGTCCCAGTGAGGGCTGCCATGGAAGCAGTGCCCAGCACTGCCCCTTTCTGTCTTGCTGAGCTGGCCTTTGGCCCTGGCAGTGGCGTTTGCTGCTGGTTCCTGCGGCACCTGAGCAGCCAGCGCGGGCACAGGGCAGGTGGCCGTGGCACAAGCCTCCAGCAAGGGATCCCCTCTGGCTCTGGGCAGTGACACCAGCACTGAGCAAGGGGCTGGTGCAGTGGGGTCAGTGCAGTGTCCATGGCCACAGCCCCTTGCAATGGCCCAGGGCAGGTTGGGATGATGATCCACCCTCACTCCTGGCCCAGGGCAGGGCTGCAGGGCCCTTCCCCACAGCCTGTCTGCACACAAGCACTTCCAGGGCTCTCTGCATTTCCCTTGCCCTCACTCTTGGCTCACTCACACACCTCCCAACTGAGATGTTAATTTTGAGGAACTAAGGATTTTTAGGAAGTTAAGATAATAAGTTGCTGAATTAGCTGAAGTAGATAGGTAATCTTTGTTCGCAGTTAACAGAAGCCGGATCTTAGATAAGCTACCTCGGATTTAGTAACTCATTGCTTGTCAACTTTATGTTTAAGTAGATGTGCCTTTAATGAAAACAAGATGTAGTAAATAAGATATAAGATAACTGCAGTCTTCCTGCTTGAAGAACCCATTCAATGAAGGAAACTATAAGTTTTACCACGGATTCTGTGTCACGAATGCATTGAAAAAGGTAGAAAGGTCAGGACGAGGAAGACTCACCTTACTTCCTCATTTTAGGTGACCCATTCCCAGAAGAGACACCTGACTCATTTTAAGAAACAAAGTACGCATGCTTAATAGCCTTTTTGCCAATTAGCATATGAAGCGAGGAATGGGAGGTGACAGGGGTATGAATATGCATTTGGATTTTGGGTATTCAACACTTCTGTAAATAAAAGGCTTTGTAATTACCTGTGAATTTTGCAATGTGAATTAGGGAAATATCCCACGTGCTGCTCGGTCGTAATAAACATACACTTTAAAACTGTTAGAGAGTTTTTTGTCCATCACAGTTAGGTATCGATAGTAGATCAATACCCATATTTCTTTAATAAGTCACAACAACCCACCCAGAGCGTTGAGCTCTAAGGAGTTCAAAGCTTGCCCTTCCTTCAGGTGCTGGTCTAATTCTGCCTTCAGCCAACTCTGGATTTGTGTTTATTGTAGAACTTCCTGAGTGCCTAAAACATTCCTTGCATGGTTCTACCTTGGGGAGTGGCAACCTCCTTGGTGGCACCTTGGGCTTGGCACACACTTGAGGAGGTTGCCTGAAACTTAGGAGTTTTAGATCACTAAAAAAGGGAGAAAGCCCCTCTTTGTCTGAGTGCAGCCAGTTCCCTGAGCAAAGTAGGTCCAGGTGAGTGAGGAGAGACAGGATAGGGTTGGGGGATGTGCAGCAAGGATGTCCACACTGGGTCACACCTCAAGGCACAGCTTCTCTGACCTGGCCAGACCTCCTGAGGAAAGACCCTGGATCAGTATCAGTCACGTAATGCTGCAATCACCTCTGCTCTAAAGAGAAGAATATTCCTTGAAAATAGAAATGTGGATTTGTTAGAATCTCTTTGAAATATTTCTCCATAAATCTAGGAAAAAAGATTTCCTAGTGAACTGCAGACCAGAGGGAAATCAAGGCACAGCCATGGTTTTTGTTGATTGAATGTCTTATTAAATCTGTTGCCAATGTTTCTCTGATTTCTAAGGTTGCCAGTAAAGGCTGCTTTGTTTTTTTGAGCTCCTCAGAATCCCTTGTTGGTATTTCTCCAGTGTTTCCAACTCAAGAGTACACAAGAAATTGTAGTTCCTTTTAAATGTCTAAGTAAGAGAGTTTTTGGGGGATGGGGGTCAGGGTTTGTCTGTCCTGCTTGGCACAGCCCAGGCAGGGCTTTCACAGCCACATTGCACACTCCATTTCCCACCTGCACCTGCTGGTGCCTCTGAGTTCTGCTTGCCCAGCCCCAGGGACGCTCCCCTTGTCTGCCCATTCCCCCACGGTCTCTGGGCAGGGATGGCCTCAGTGGGGGCTGCTGACAGCCTCAGACACTTGGAGGGCTGCTGGATTTGACTTATCCAGAGGCTTTCAGCCTTCATCTCCTCAGTTCAGGAATTCAGTGCCCCAGGGCTCAGTAACATTCAGAACACCTTAAAAGGCCAAGCCTCTCGGTATAATTTAAGTTTTCAAATCTTTGTGGTTAATTCAACAGATTTCAGAAGTGTATTCAAAGTGAATATATTATGTTTAGAAAAGACAGTGAGAAATTTTTTTTAGGTCCTGTTTTCCTTTTTTCTGTTAATACCTTAATATGTGCAATCTCAAATTGACACTGAATTTAAGTATCTCCTCATGAAATTTGAATAGATATGACAATCAAGACCCTTTATGTCTGACAATCAACAACACTCTGTCCCTACCCCACCCCACCATTTCCCCATCCAAGCCCTGGGACTCAGAGCAGCCTTGTGCAGATCTGAGCTCCCTCCACCCCAGGCTGGACCTGCAGGTTTCAGCTCCTTGGCTCCAACTCCCACCTGCTTCCTGAAGAAGGAGCTGCCGAGACTCAGAGGGATGTTCATTTATTGTCAGCCAACAAACCCAAGGGAAGGCACAGCTCCAGCAAATGCAAAAGTCATTCTTCTCCCTGGCTCTGCCCTGCACCTGATCCCCACAGCCTGTCCTGTTTCCTTCATCCCTCCACTGCCAGGGACTTTCTGGGACAAGGGAGCTCTGCTCTGGCTATGGAGGAGGTCCAAGTGCAGCCACTGGAGTGAGAGGCACAACCCATCAGGTTTGTGTCCTTTGAGGGACAAGGACTGGTGAGACTTGGAGGCACAAAAGGTTTCTCTACATGGCCCATAAAAAATTTGAACAATATAATTTAATATACATAAAAACACTTCCCTCAGCTCCTTGTGACATCCCAGCACCATCTGACCTATCCATCATCCACAAGGGATTCCCATACAAAGAATTTTCAATCAAGACATGAGAAGAGGTGATATATAAGATAAAAATACAACTAAGATGATGACAGAGGTGTTACAAAAACTTGTGAAAGACTGGGCAATTCCCTGAAGCTCCAAGCAGAAGCCAGTCAAGGGAGACACATTGCACTGACAAGAGACAGCTGCAAGAGGAAATCTGGAGCAAAAGGAAGGACATAGATCCAGCTGCTCTACATGAAGAAATGTCCTTACATGGCCATTCAAACAAGAGAGCTGGAAACACCTGAAGGAAGTGGGTCATGAACATAAACTGAATGTTGGTGGCAAAGTAGAGGGAAGATCAGTGTTTCTTCTCCTGCCCTCTGCAGAAGAATCCAGTAGATCCAGGAAATTCTTGTTCCTGGTGGAAAAACTTTGCCACTTCTTAAAAGTACTCAAATGACCCAGATAATAAAAATCTGCTTGTATATTTTGAAATTTACAGGTATTAAAACCTGTGCCCCTTCCAGGCAGACATCAGTTGTGTGCCCATGCACAGGCATTGCCACTTGTGCCCTGAGGTGCTGAGCTGGGATTGGCATCTCTCAGAGAGGAGCTGAGGGAGAGCAGAGCACCTTGCAAGCTGCAGGTCCCTGACAGCCCCAGAGGGCTCCTGTCCCAAAACATCTGCTCTGCTCCAGGCAGGAACAGGGACCAGCATTGTGCTGGGATCATCAGAGAACTGAGGTGTGTGCTGGAATTCAATCCCTCCCCATCCCACAGCAGCCCTGCATTTCCCTCCTCCAGCCTTGGTCTCCAGCACAGCCATGGAGGCTCTTTGGGCTCTGCACTTTCCTGCAGCCACCAAGGGCAGCTGAGCTCTGCCTTTGGCACAGTCAGCCCTGCCCAGCCCAGGCAATGCCCAGCAATTCCTTGTGTGTGCCTGGCCTTGCTGTCAGCCCCGGCAGCGGCTGCGTGGCCCCTTTGTGCCGCGCTGGCCCAGCCATGGTGCCACAGCCCCTGTGCAGGCGCAGGGCAGGACAGGAGCATTGCGGGTGGGAACGGCCCCTGTGCCGTGGTGCCCACAGCAGCCTTGGGGCTCTGTGCCCCATGGCCTCCCTGCTGGGCAGCCTCTGCCAGCTCCTGCACAGCCCGTGGCACCTGTGGGGCTGCACAGACAGCCCTGCCCCGGGCTCTGCCGGGCTCTGGGCCAGCAGAGAGGCCGGGCAGGGCTGGCCATGGCCGGGAACAGGCCCTGAGCCCCGCAGGAGGATGGAGCTGGGCCACAGCCAAACTGCCCCGCAAACCTGGGCTGAGCAGCCAGGGCTGGCAATGGCTGGGGACAGAGGCTGGCGCTGACAAATGTCCTGGGCCGTGTTCCTGCTCTGTCCATGCCACCAAGGGCACAGAGCAGCCTCCTCTCTGGGCCACTTGCCTGTTTTCAATGCCTTCCACAGGCGCTGGCCCTGCCCACAAGGCCTGGGCTGAGTCCTGCCCCTGCACGCTCACACAGGCTGAGATGGACACTGATGGTTTCTGTGGCAGGCTCTCTCAGCCCAGCCCAGCTCCCTCCAAGCTCTGCCAGCTGCCCTGAGCTCTCGGCAGCACCAAGGGCCTCTCCCCAGCACAGCCCAGCCGGCTCTGGCCCCACAGCTCTGCTCAGGGCAGGCTGCTCTGGGCAGGGGCCCCACGGCCTCAGCCCCTCGGAAGGGCACAGCAGCAGCTGCAGCTCAGACAGGACTCAGCCCCAGCCATGGGCAAGGTGCTGGGCCAAGGGAAAAGGAGGCTCCCTGTGTGCCCTGCTCCCCTCTCCCTGAGGTGCTGAGAGCTCTGCAGCCCCTGCTGCCATCCCATCTGCCCAGGCCAGCACAACAGCCCCGGCCTTGGGGCCCTCAAGAGCTGCTCCTGCTCCAGGCCCAGGGCCCATCCCAAAGCTGGGGCAGGCAGAAAGCTGTGCCCATTTCTGTTCATTCCTGCTCTGATGAGGATGGATCCTCAGCCCCTTGGAGGTTGCTGATGAATTTTGCTACTCCAGAGGCCTCTTCTTTCTTGAACGCTTCAGTTGAGAAATTTGTTGACAAAGGCTCATTCACTTTTGTTCTAAACACCTAAACAATACAAGCCCATGGGATTAACTCAAATCTTCTGTTTTTCTGTAGTTAATTAGACAGATTTCAGAAGTGTATTTAATGTGAATATACTATATAGAAAATGATGCAGAGAAGGTTTTTCTGTTTTCTTTTCCTATTTATTGACTGATATCAGCAATCCCCAGCTGCTATTGACTCTGACCACCTCCTAATATAGTCTGAATAGATATGAACATCAAGACCCTTCATGGTGGACAATCAATCAGACTTTGTCCCCACCCCCTCCCCACCACCTCATCCAATCCCTGGCACTTCTATGGATCAGGAATGGTGTGGCCAGCAGGAATAGGGCAGTGCTTGGCACTGGTTGGGCAGCATCTCGAGTGCTGTGTCCTGTTCTGAGCCCCCCAACTAAGGAAGGACATGGAGGGGCTGGAGTGTGTCCAGAGAAGGGCAAGAAGGCTGGTGAGGGTTCTGGAACACAAGTCCTGTGAGGAGCGTCTGAGGGAGCTGGAGTTGTTTATCCTGGAGAAGAGGAGGCTCAGGGGAGACCTCATCACTCTCTACAACTCCTGACAGGAGGGTGCAGCCAGGTGGGGGTCGGGCTGCTCTCCCAGGGATTAGTGAAAGGACAAGAGGCCACAGCCTTAAACCACACCAGGAGAGGTTTAGGCTGGACATTAGGATATATCTTCCCAAAATGGGTGATTGGGCATTGGAATGGGCTGCACAAGGAGGTGGGTGAGTCACCATCCCTGAAAGTGTTTTTATGGAAAGACTGGATGTGGCACTGAGTGCCACAGTCTGGGTGACAAGGTGGTGTTGGGCTAAATGCAAGCAAGGAGCCCATGGTGACAGTCTGGGGCCTGGTGGAACCACAGAGGCCACTGTGACACTGTGGGGCCTTGCTGAGCCAAGGGGCCATTGTGCCACTGCAGAACCAAGGAGACCCTGGTGAGACCCTGGGCCCAATGGAATCAAGGGGCCAGTGTTCCATTGCAAGGACTCTTGGAACTGAGGGAACAATTGTGCCACTGGGGTGCCCCATGGAACCACGGGTCCCTGGTGACACTGCAGGCTCTTGTGTAACCAGGGCTCCACTGTGACACTGCAGCACCAGGGAACACACTGGGGCAGTCTGAGGCCTGATGGAACCAAGAGGCCACTGTGACACTGCAGGGCCTTGTGGAACCATGCGGAGCATTGGGACAGAGCAGGACCTGGTGTCATGATGGGCCAATGTGACACTGCAGGGCCCCATGGAACCAAGGGGCCAGTGCTGCTCCTCAGGGACTCCTGGAATGAAGGAAAAATGTGAGTCACTGTGGTGTCCCTTGGGACAAAGAGGCCATTGTGACACTGTAGAAGCAAGATCATTGCTACACTGACAGACCTCGTGGAGCCAAGGATCCATAGTGAAACTGCAGCGCCTGGGGGACCGAGGCACCTTTGTGAAACTGCAGAGCCCAAGTATCCAAGGGACTTAGTGACACCGGGGGGCCTGTGGAACCAAAGGGACATTGTGACACTGGGCATCCTCATGGAAACATGGAGACCATGGTGACACTCTAGGGATCCATGGAACCATGGTCACACCAAGTTGTCTGGGAGTGTTATCTGCTGGAGGGTAGGAGGGCTCTGCACAGGGCCCTGGACAGGCTGGCTCCAGGGACCAAATCCAACAATATGAGGTTTAACAAGTCCAAGTGCCAGGTCCGGCACCTTGGCCACAACAACCCCTGCAGCGCTACAGGTTTGGGACAGAGTGGCTGGACAGCAGCCAGGCAGAAAGGGACATGCAGGGACAGATGGACAGCAGGCTGGACATGAGCCAGCAGTGTGCCCAGGTGGCCAAGAAGCCAATGGCTCCTGGTCTGGATCAGGAACATTGTGGTCAGCAGGACCAGGGCAGTGATTCTTCCCCTGTGCTCAGCACTGGTTGGGCAGCACCTCAAGTGCTGTGTCCAGATCTGGTCCCCCAATTTAGGAAGGACATGGAGGGGCTGGAGAGTGTCCAGAGAAGAACAAAAGGCTGGTGAGGGGTCTGGAACACAAGTCCTGTGAGGAGGGCTGAGGGAGCTGGGTTGTTTATCCTGGAGAAGAGGAGGCTCAGGGGAGACAAGGCAGTGTCAGGGCACAGGTTGGACTTGTGATCTCCAAGGTCTTTTCTAACCTTGCTGATTCTGTGATTCTCTGAAACCACCCTTGCAGCAGTTGCAGGATGAGCCCTGGGCCTCCTCTCCAGAAGGTCCAGCAGCCCAGGTCCCTCAGCTTCTCCTCACAGCCCCAAAGCCCATCCTGTCAGTCCTGCAGAGCCTCTGCAGCTCCTCCTCCTTGCCCAGAACAGGGAGCCCCACAGCCAGACACAGCAGCCCAGATGTGCCCCCTGGCCTGTGGTGCCTCTGGCAAGGGAGCAGCACAGGCACTGCAGGAGCCTGCAGACAATTCCTGAAGCACTTGGAGGATGATCCTGCCCCAAGGGATGTTCCCATGGTGCCAAGTCAGGAACTGAAATGGGAGTGGGGCCAGAGAGGAAGGGCAACAGGGATGGGCTGTTTGCAGGGAAGGGAAAAAATTTGTACCAGGAAGGGTAGAGAAAGCCAAGGTGAAGCAAAGGAAATGCTGAGGGCAGTTTGGGGGTGGCTGCCAGGCAACCCTGGCTCTGAGCAACATCTGCAGTGGCACAGGAAACTCACAGCTCATGGGAACAAACTTTCTGGATGACTTCAGAGGCCACCACAAACCTGAGTGGTTTCCCTGCTGTCCCCCAGCCCTTCCTGGCCCCAGGGGCTGATGATGGCATTTGTGCTCACTCAGGTTCATCTCCCCACACCAACACCATGGGGGTGCTCACGCCTGCTCTGGGCAGTGCAAACAGGGGCTCCTGAGCCAGTGCTGCCGTGTCTGTGCCTGCAAGGATGCGGCACCTGTGTGAGCTGGGGGAGAGGCCAGGGCTGCAGAGGGGGGATGTTGTTGGCAGGTGCATGAGGACGCTCTGGGACGCTGCCCTGGGGTGTCCAGCGCAGTGGGGATGGATCAGCCCCTGCTCTGCTGCTCCTTCCCATCTCCCCCAGGGACCTTGCAGAGCCCCAGCCATGCTGTTTGCCCCCAGCCTGCCCACGGCCACCCTGGGGCTGCTCACGGGGCTTTTCTCTGCTGAGCATTGGCCTGGGCGTGTTCTGGAGAGAGCCTGGGCAAGGAGCCTGGAGCCCCCAGGCCCTGCCCTGAGGCGTCAGCGCTGCCCCAGCAGTGCCCATGGCCTGTCCCTGCTGCAGCCCCGGCACTGCCACCCCCAGCACTGTGCCCGGCCCCGAGAGCACTCAGGCCCTACAGCAACAGCAGGGCCAGGAGGGCAGCGGGGCAGGGGCACGGGAGCAGCACTGGCAACACCAAGTGCTGCTGCTCCTGGGCACAGCTGCTGTGCCAGCACTGATCTGCCCCAGCTCTGCACACAGACATTGCTGCTGCAGCTGCAGAGAAGGGAACAAAAGGGGATCTCTGCAGAAAATTGCTGTGAGATCCTTTAGTTCCTTTAAAGCCACCAAGACTGCAGCCCTCATTGACTCAGTCTCTGGCCACAGGGAAGGTGGAGAAAACAAAATGAGAAATGGCAATGACCTTTCCTTTTGGACAATAAAAAAGTACAAAACAAAGAAACAGAACCTCCAAAATGAAATAACAAGAAGTATCAAAGATGACTTTTATTACAAGTGATTTCAGAAATTGGCCAGCAGTTTAATGTCCCTGACACCATCCAGTCATCAGTCTCCACACTGCAGCCTTGAGCTCCTGGTTCCTCAGGCTGTAGATGAGGGGGTTCAGGGCTGGAGGCACTGAGTACAGAACTGACAGGGCCAGATCCAGGGATGGGGAGGAGATGGAGGGGGGCTTCAGGTAGGAAAACATGCAGTGCTGAAACAGAGATACCACAGCCAGGTGAGGGAGGCAGGTGGAAAAGGCTTTGTGCTGTCCCTGCTCAGAGGGGATCCTCAGCACAGCCCTGAAGATCTGCACATAGGAGAAAACAATGAACACAAAACAACCAAATGCTAAACTGACACTAACAGCGAGAAGCCCAAGTTCCCTGAGGTGGAGTGTGAGCAGGTGAGCTTGAGGATGTGTGGGATTTCACAGAAGAACTGGCCCAAGGCATTGCCATGGCACAGGGGCAGGGAAAATGTATTGGCCTGTGCATGAGAGCATTGAGAAAGGCACTGGCCCAGGCAGCTGCTGCCATGTGGGCACAAGCTCTGCTGCCCAGGAGGGTCCCGTAGTGCAGGGGTTTGCAGATGGACACGTAGCGGTCATAGCACATGATGGTCAGGAGGAAATACTCTGCTCCAAAAGAAGAAAAATAGAAAAACCTGAGCAGCACATCCAGCATAGGAGATGTGTCCTGGTGTCCCAGAGGGAATTGTGCATGGCTTTGGGGACAGTGGTGAGGATGGAGCCCAGGTCGGTGAGGGCCAGGTTGAGCAGGAAGAAGAACATGGGCGTGTGCAGGAGGTGGCCGCAGGCTACGGCGCTGATGATGAGGCCGTTGGCCAGGAGGGCAGCCAGGGAGATGCCCAGGAAGAGGCAGAAGTGCAGGAGCTGCAGCTGCCGCGTGTCTGCCAATGCCAGCAGGAGGAAGTGGCTGATGGAGCTGCTGTTGGACATTTGCTGTGGACATGGAGATCTGAAAAAAAGAATCATGAAATAGTTCAGTTTGGAGAGGACTTTCAATATCCCAGCACAGCTTGGTGGCACTTTCCCCCACTGCCTGCCCAGGGCTCTGCTGCCTGGAGCTGTCCCTGCCTGCAGCTGCTTCCCTGTGCCCAGGGCTGGGCCCTGCCAGTGCTGCCAGAGCCCAGCCCAGCCCTGGGGGCTCAGCTCTGCCCTGCAGAGCCCTCCCAGCTCAGGCACTGCCCAGGGGCAGCTCTGGCTCTGCAGGCTCTGATGGCAACCTCAGAGCAACCCTGAGGAGGCTGGAAAAGTGACACTGGTGCTGCCTGCAAGGGACCCTCTGCTGATTTCTGTCACTGCCTGGTTTATTAAGATCTGAGAGAAAATTGTTTTTTTTCTCAATCTGAACTGAGAGATGAATATCTATGTGCAATTTCCATCCAGGCAACACAGAGCAGTAGATTAAAAAAGCAGGATTTTTTTTCATGTAGCCCCTGCCTTGCTCTGCTCCCTGTACAATCTACTTGGAAATGTTCTGGAGTTAAATGTCATGCTGAGCAGTCCTGAACAATGCAGCATCCTCACCCACAAAGAACATTTCCACACCTTACCAGCTGTCTCCTTCCACCCAGATCTTGTCCCCCAGTGCTGGAGCAGCTCCCAGGGCTGGCTGAGAGCTGTCCCTGGCAGGCAGCAGAGTCCCTGGCCCAGCACAGCGCCCTGGGCTGCAGGACCCTGCTCTGCAGGACAGCCCTGGGCACCCCTGGCTGCTCTCCACAAGAGATAATCAGAGAATGTACTCACAGAGTCTGTAGGCATTGGGATGTTGCAGCTTTAGGAGATCCCTGCAGGAGCTGCAGCTGCCTTGTCCTGCAGCCAGAGGTTCCTGTGTCAAGGGCTGGGAGTGATTCTCCCACAGTCACTTCTCAGCTCCTTCCCAGCCCTGAGTGATTGAAGCTCTCTGTGCCTGTGTGCTGTGCCCGGGGTGGCTGCAGGCAGTGCCCCAGCCCTGCTGGGCTGGGAGAAGAGTTGCTCATCAAGAGAATGTGCTTTTGAAGCTCTCTTGGTTGCCAGGAGCTGCTCTGTGCCAGGAGCCCAGCCCAGCTCAGCAGCACAGACACAGCACAAGGACTTTAATGACCCTCTGGGCTTTGTGCTGAGGCCCTGAACATCAGTCCCTGAGAGGGAGCTGAAGAAACCTCTCAAGAATTCCAAGTCAGAATCCAACTCCAAAGTTTCTTGAAGTTTTAATGGGTCCCACTGAGGGACAGGACAGAGAAAGTGTCCCCAGGCCCCAGGCAGAGCAGAGAACTGGAGGCAGTGATGACAGGTGGGGACAAAGAGAAGCCAAGTCCTGGTGTCCTGGGGCACAGCAGCCTCTGTGCCACCAAGGGCTGTGAGGAGACACCTTGTCCTGAGGCCCTGGGGCCTCCTGGCACAGCCCCAGCAAGGCTGGGCACTGTCAGCCCCTTGTGCTGCCCTCAGCATCCCCCTCACATCCCAGTGGCCTCAAGGATGTGCTGGAAGGAGTCCCTGGGGAGCCTTGGTCAGCAATGGCCCTGGGGGGCTCCTGAATGCTCCCAGGGACTGCAGGTTTTTCAAAGGACTTTGGGTTTTGCTTTTGCCTTGGAGTCTCTGAGAGGTTTGTGCAATCATGGCCTCCAATTATGCTCTAATTAGTCCCTTGAGAGGCTTTGTGGTAAACACTCAGTGGGGCTCATTAATACTTCAAGGAACTTCAGGTTTTTAAAGGTACTTGGTGTTCCTTTTAAACTGACTGTGAGAGACTCTGCAATCATGTCCCAATTATCTACTTTAATAAATCCCTTGGGATTCTCTTTCAGTAAAAACAGTGGGGCTTATTAATACTTCAGGGTAGTCAAGGTATTGAAGAATTTTTTGGCACAAAACTGTCAAAAAAGAGTCTGAGAGGTTTGTGCAATCATGGCCCCAATTATCTGCTTTAATTAGTCCCTTGAGATTCTTAGCCAGTAACAACACTCAGTGGGGCTCATTAATGCTTCAAGGTACTCAGGATTAATTTAAGTACTTCTTTTTGCTACTGAGTCTCTGAGAGGTTTTTTGTGCAATCCTGGCCTCCAATTCTCTCCTTCATGGACTCCATGAAGAGCCTGTGTTGGGGATGGACCTCAGTGGGACCCATTGATGCATGAGACACTTTGGGTTTTTCTTCTGACTTTGACTCCTGGAAAGGTTTGTGCAATCTCCTCTCAGGCCCTGAGGTTCCAGGGTTCAACACCAAATCACAGGGCTCATAGATCAAGCAAGTCCTGACAAACCATGGCTCTGCCTTGATTTCCCTCTGGCTTCATTAGGAAGGTTTCCTGCTGCAGTTATGGAGAAATATTTCAAAGAGCTTCTAAGAAATATGTATTCTATTTTCAAGGATGTATTTCATTACTGTTCTCATTACACAAGAGGTGATTGCAGCATTCTGTGGTTGATACTGACCAGGGTCTCCCAAGGAGGTCTGGCCTGCTCAGAGAAGCTGTGCCTTTGATCTGACCCAGTGTGGACAACCTTGCTCCACATTCCCAACCCATCCTCCTCTCACTGGGACCTGCTTTCCTTGGAGACCTGGCTGCACTTAGCCAAAAGGATTTTCTTCATTTCTTTTTGAAGCAATCTAAAACTCCTGAGTTTCCCCAGTGAAAACAGAAACCCTCCTCAAGTGTGTGCCAAGCCCAAGGTGCCACCAAGAGCACTGCAGCCCTGCCCTGGGCCAGGAGTGAGGGTGGATCATCATCCCAACCTGCCCTGGGCCATTGCAAGGGGCTGTGGCCATGGACACTGCACTGACCCCACTGCTGGCTTTGGATCCCTCATCCCTTCAAGTTTCCTTGGAAAGCACCCCAAGGACCCATTTCTGCAGCCAGGTTCCATGGCCAGGGGGATGTGGGGGGCTGCAGGAGGTCAATGCCCCATCCCTGGAAACATTCAAGTCCAGCTGGGACAGGGCTCTGAACAACCTGATGTGGTGAAAGATGTCCCTGCTCATCCCAGGCCTGGACAAGAGGCCTGAGTGAGGCCTGAACAGCAGGCCCTGAGCCAAAGGTGACCTCTGCATCAACCTTCAACCAAAGGTTATCTTTGTATCTGCTCATTAGTGAAATATGCATGGTCATTAGCACTGTGACAGATGTATCCACTCATTAGTGAGACATGTATTGACCTTTCTGTGTTTAGAAGCCAGACAAGGCCATGAAATCTGACATCTGGCCTTGTTTGGGGCTGGATGGTCAAAGTCACCTCCCTTGGTTCCTCCTTGGGCCCTGGCCAGGCTTTGGGAGGGACCCAAGAGGAGGATGAAACCAGCTGTTCCTGCCCTAGAAGTGCTGTCAGTTGGTTTATTCAGCACTATCAGAGCTGGGCCCTCTCCCAGCCAGGTTGGAGCCTCACCTGTGGCTGGAGGCACCTGCAGCAATTCCCAGTGTCCGGGAGTGGCTCTGCAGTCCTTGGCTGGGACAGCTTCCCCCAGCTGATGTGTGCATGTGGGTGATGGGAAAGTCTGAGGGGACTGGTGATGGATCTTTCTCAATCCCTGCAGGCAATCTTTGGTAGTGATGGTTGGGTGCATTGCTGAGCTGCTCCTTTTGTGCTCCTTTGCTGCTTTGAACTGCAGTAAATGACACTGATTCCTTCAGGTGGTGTTTGTGTCTTTGGTGCTGATCCTGCCCACTGGTAAAAAACACTGGCAGAGTCTGGCCAGATCCACCAAAATGTCACTTTTTAAATGTAAATGTGAGGAACCAATCTCATCTGAAATTCCTGGATGGGAAGCCTTCCCTAGATCTTGCTGGCTCTGGAGTGGGCTGAGGTCAGACACCATGAGAGCAGTGGAGCAGTTGATTAAAAGAGGCTGAACTGCTGGATGTGTTAAAATGCATCCAAAAGTTGCATATGGAAAAAGGCAAAGAACTTGTGGTTTGGGAAGATGAGGATGGATTTTGTTAACAGCACATTGGAAACAGCACCACAGAAGGAAGAATTGGTTTTGGAATGCTCCCACATGGAGTGAGAGAAGGAAGGTTTAAATCTTGAGCTCAGGTTTCTTTGTGCAAGTGAAATATAGTATTATAATTATTAGTAGTAAAAGTTTTTTAAATATACTGTGATATATATTTTTAATTTAATTAAAATCAATAATGTGAAATAATGCTGACAATACTAATTTGTTAGCTTTGCTACTCTCTGTAACACTAAATACCTGACAGAAAAGAACTGGCCAATACCCAAATGTCAGTGGTAAGCTTTGCAAATTGTAGAATAGGAATAAAGGAGGAAGGGATGAAATTGGTTATTTTTATAGGGTTTGCTGATACTGTGATGCAGAATGCTTTGTCTGTTACAATGAAAAATACAGTGATTAAGGCTGCTGGGTTTTTCACGTACCAGACTATCCACAAGCTGCAGGATTGATTGAATGAATGAAGGGGTTGTTAAAAGAGCAGTTGAAAAAATGTCAGCAGTCCAAAAAAAGAGCAGTTGAGACAGATGGGAACCTGTCCCGATGGAGAACCCATCCCCAGATGTGCTCCATACCCTTAACATGGGCCCACTGGGGAAATGGAAACTCTCTGGGTGTGCACAGCTGCACCCAGTTTGCAAATACAACCATGGACAGTGAGACTTGGACTTCCTGGGAAATTGTTCTGGGTGTGATGGCTCCTGACAGGGCCACCCCAGAGGCTGCAGGGCTGGACCTTCATGCATTGGAATAATTAGGATAAATCAGAAGCAAATGAGAGTTATCAATACAGGAATGGGAATTCTGATTCCTCCAGGACACTTTGGTTTGATCACTGCTCCTGCAGCTTGGCCTTGAAAGTGTTCATATCATGGGAGGAGGAATTGATGCAGATTATCAAGAAGTTACTCTGCTAAACAATATAGAAAAAGATTAGATTATTCAACCCCATGACTGGGTAGCACTAGTATCAATATTGTCAGTTAAAAAAATTGTGAAAGAAAGAGATCCACCTCCAATCAGCACTGTTTATAGAGACAGAGGGTTTGGATCCAGCAGTCCTAATAATGGAGCCAGAGTGTGGTGCAGAGGCCAAATGGCCCTCCTGAGCCAGCTGAGGGAACAGCTCTGGGAAAAGACAGCACTATTTGAATTCTGAAACCTGGGCAGGAATAATGGGAATAAGTCCCTTCATATTCCCATTGTGTGTTCTATGCCAGAACAAGTCAATGTTGTGGGATATTGTTTTACAGATCCTGCCAAACCAAATCTCCCTGTTTGCCTCAACAGACCCTTTGGGAAATGCTCTGACCCACTGGGCTCCATGTGAAGGCTGATGTGACACTGAGGACTTCCACAGGAATTCCAGCCAGGAGCCTGGGTGCCTGCCAGGGACTGGGACCTGGAACCTCTCCAGCCAAAGGGAAAGGACCCCACCAAGCCGTGTTACCCACAGACACCACGGGAAAGCTGAACAGCAAAGGACCTTGGGGGCAATATTCTGGAATTAAAAGGCACCAGCTCCATGGACAACAGAGTTATTGTTCCTAATACGAATGAGATTGAGGAAAAAGAATGAGCAACCTTGTCACTGAAGTACTGCTTATATCTGTAACTTGTATCTTGTTAGTCAGCCAGAATCTTTGTTTGCCAGAAACACCTCGAGTTTCAACAAGGGATTAGTCATGAAAATATTTATGAGAATGTAAAGATCAATGTAGCCTAAATACTCAACATAACTAATTGCTGGGTATGTTCTCAACTAATGTTGGGAGGAATGGGGTTCCCTTGGAGGGCCCACCCTACGGATGGCCCAGAACTCTGTCAATGGGCTCTGACTCATGAGGGAGCCAGTGCAGGGAAAGTTACAGAAAACTGTGCTGTGGAACACAGGAATACAATTATCAGCTTTACAGGATTCACTAGGATTTCCCTTCAGGAGAAAACAAACCCTGTTATAGTTAGAAGTCACATTGTGAAAGGATTTCTGTGCTTTAGCATCACTCACAATGTCCATAGAACTCAGGATGCTGGAGCTGGTCAGTGTCAGTGTCACACCAGTCCCAGCTGCAGGGCCACTGTGAAACTCCTCTGAGCCAAAGGCACTGGGGACACAACAGCAGCACAGGGAGGAGCCCTGGATCCATCATCAAGCCACAGTGGGAAATAGGAAATCAGACCTTTGGTACTGGGAATGGGAGCTGCTGGATGTGTGAGCCCATAAACAGCTTCCTAAAGGATGGTTTGGGTCCTGTTTCCAAGTAATATTGATGCCTCCCTTGAGAGTACTTTGACAACAACCACAAGGAAGAGCTGGGGCCAAGAGAACATTTTCCCCACAAAGAGTGCCTTTGGTCTCAGAAAGCCAAAGATTCTGGTTCACCCTGTGCCCCATGTGGGCTGCCTTGTCTGTGGAGTTTACATTATTGAGCTAAATCCATTATTAGAAGAAGTAAAAATAGATGCTATTAAAATACCCCATAGCACATCCACTGAGCTCTAACAAACATGAATGGGGCTCTACAGAACTGCATGGCCTTGGATTATCTGCTTGCTGTCTAGAGAGGAGCCTGTGCTATTCTAGGACAGGAATGCTGCAGGAATCAGTGTTGGGTTTGAAGTCCAGCAATCAGGAATCACCTCAATAGAAAGAGCAGGAGAAGAGAGGCAGAAAGAAGAAAATTCATCATGGTGGGATTGGCTTCCAAATTGGAGGTTGCTGCAAAATGCATTTGTGGCAGTCACTGCAATCATTGCAGTGTGAGAACTTGGTGTGTTATGATTCCATGTTAGAGTTGTTGTGACACCCCATCTGGCTTTGTTTGGGGCTGTGGGATCAAAGTCAACTCCCTTGGTTCCCTCTTTAGCCCTTGGCCAGGCTTTGGGAGAAACCAAATGGAGAATGTTCCCACACTAGAAGAGATGTCAGCTTGTTTGTTTAACAGTGTAAAAGCTGGGCCCTCTCCCAGCGAGGCTGGAGCCTCATTGTCTGCAAAGGTGGGTGCACCTGCAGGAATTCCCAGTGTCCGGGAGTGGCTCTCCAGTCCTTGGCTATGAAAGGGTTAAAAGCACTGTGCCTGGGATCCTTAAGAATAAAATACACTTGGAAGCTAGCAAATGTTAACCATAAGCTTAAGACACAGGATGAAACTTGTCAAGAAATAGGGAACAAAACTTGCAGAAATGAAGGACAGAGCTTCCTAAAACCAGTGAAGAAGTCACTGAAATGGCTAACGAGAGACTGTGCATGCCTAGAGGAGAAAGGTGAAAAGGGCACGGTGATGAAGACATCCAACCTTTGTCAGGGGACCACCAAGGAAGATGTGTACCCTTCCTCAGTGCCACCACCAGGGTGCTGTGCCTGCGCCTCACCTACGCGAATGATAGTAATGAGTTCTAAGATACAGTTTACATAACCCACCTTTTCTAAGGAAAACTACAATATGCATAAAGTGTAACCATATATTGTCATCTGCTGTGTGCCTGTGTGTGTGCTGTTGGGAGGAGCTATCCCACGGCACACGGCACGCTGAATAAAGCAAATCCCCGCTTCTTGGACTTTGTCTCAGAAGTGTCTCTTGGCCTGGTTTGGGACGATTCACTTCCATGGGGTTCTGTCAGTCCCAGTGGAACCTTGGTGCCATATTGTTCCACAGCCTCACAATGCTCTCCTGGCTTCCATGGGGTCCCTCTGTGACTCACTGCAGCCTTGGTTCCATCAGGGTCTCTTGGGTTCCATGGTGCACAAGCCTTTGTCACATCTGACCTTGCTTCCAGGAGTTCCATCGACTGACAGTGGCCGTCTGCATTCCATGAGGCCCAGCTAGATCACAGCAGAGCCTTGCTTTCATCAGGCTCCGATACCTGTTCTGCCAACTGATGGGGGCGATTTAAAGAACACAGAAACCCATGGAAAGAATGGTCTTATTCTACTGTGAGTATTAAGGCAACACAAAAGTAAAATTATACTTTATACATAATAAAACTATGTGCTTGGCTTTAGCAACAAGCAAGAAGAAGCAAGGTAATGCACCTAATCATTATTATAGGAGAGAAAGGATAGGGATTGAGAAAGATCCATCACCAATTGCCTAAATACTCCACCGTTATCCAGAGTCCACAGTAACTGGGAAGCCCTGTTTCACCGCCAGGACTTAGAGAACCCTTCCAAGCAATTGGGAAAATCCTACATGGTGAATCCACCGATAAATGAGGCATCTGAATTTGCTCTGGAAGTGGGTGCAGCTTTTACAGGCCCAAATCAGCAAGTCAAAGTGACTTGATTGTATTTTTAGCAGATAAACTCCTGGATCTCATGGCACTTTTCCTGATGAGGAGGGGCCAAAACTGTGCCAGATCCCAGTCATCAGCTTAGAGGGTTTCCCCTAAAACATCCTACAAGCCTCTATTCATGTCAGATATATTTCTTGCAGGTAACTGTTTGAGATTATGTGAAAGTTTCTAAAGCAGCCAGTTTGGTGTTAAACAGCTGGCATAAGCACCTCAGTCATCTATTTTTAGCTAGATAAAACTGATGGTGTTAGTCACATAATGCCCAGGGCTCGTCTTGTAGGTCAGCTCTGGCTGAGGCTGGCCACTCAGGCCTAAGCGCATCAGAAGCTGAAGTGACCATGACAGGGAATGGTAAAAACACCCACTGGGACTGGCCCAGAGGCCCGGGACTCCCTGGCATGGATCACCTCAGGAGACAGTATGTCAGGGAGCCCAAAGGACTTTTGGGAGAGCTGCTGTGGAGACAGAGGGAATTCCACAGCTGAATCCCTTGTCTGGGCTCCCAGAGGACCCTTCTGCTGTGGGGCTGCTGAGGCTGGAGGAACAGCAGGTACCCATGGCCACCCCAAAACAGGGCCCCGTTGGCAACAGGGCAACGGGGACCGGACTGCGGGACCCCATCCCTGGGATGAGTCAGGAACTGGAGAGCTGGGAGTGCTCAGCCAGAGCCGCTGAGCCTTCAACAGCCCCACATGGGCAGAGCGTGAGCCCAGTGGGGAGTGGCCACTGACAGCACTGTGGGGGCCTGAACCAAGTCCCAGCCCCACTGAGAGCGGCTGTGCCGGACACCCTGGAACTCCAGGACCAGCTGGAGTCCGAGGCAGCCAAGTGGTGCCACCATCGATGTTCCTTTCTTCCCCCTCAGAAAGGACACTGGGAAGCTGGGAAGTGGGAATGAAAGGAGTAGGGATGGTGGAAGCTGTGGAACAACACTAACACAAGGAATCCAAATGCTTCTAAGAAAGGAGGGCATAGATCCCTGGTGTCCAGCATCCTGACTGAGAAACCCATTGCCAGAATTACCAACATAAAACATTCCTCCAATTCTCTGGATTGCGCCACTCCTGTCCCACTAAGACCTTCCCACCAGACTGAACTTCTGAAGTGGAATTGATGGAAGAAGACTGAACCTTGAGCCAAGCCAGGGTCAGTGCCCAGGAGCATCCCCTGGCACTGTTTAACACCGGCTCTGCAGGAACTGGGAATGCAAAGAGGACAAACTTGAGCATCTCCCACCATCAGATACCTCAGAGGTTGCACAGCAACACAGCCGTGACTCTCCCAGAATGGATTAGGAGTGGCACCCCTAATGCAGCCATTAGATCCAGACCTACCCAGATCCCTTTGGCACTCCTGCTTTTGGTGTCTCTCTGCCTCCTCTCCCTGCCCAAAGGAGGCTCCTCTCTCCCCTCTCCCTGCCCTGACAAGACAGTCACACAGATAAAGATGTGGGATTGCCGGGTGCTGAGGAGTTGTAGAAGGAGCCTTCTCCAGGTCTGGCCTGTTTCCAAAACCCACCTTGCTCCTGCAGCAAGGAACCTCCTTGTTCACCCTCTCCAAGGGTGTCAAGCTCAGGAAGGGATTCCTGACACTCTGTCCAGGTGGGAGAGCTCCTGTGTCTCCAGATCAGGGGGCAAAACCAAATCACAGGAACCCTGGGGGCACTGGCATTGTGACATGGGGACATCTGTGTTTATTTCCCAGAGGCAAAAATGTGGAATGCTGCCAGAGCTTGTTTTGATCTACATCAAACTTTGACAAACGTCCTCCTCCTGACAGCGACTCCTCTGCAGCTGCTCTGGGAGATCTCCTGTGCCCAGTCCAGGAAGAGGAGATTTCACTGGTGCTGAGGTGCTCGAGGGGCCCATTTCTGCTGAAGTCCAAGGACATTGTGTTTCCTCAAGGAGCAACATTCCTTTCTGGCACTCACTGCCCCATAAGGGACATTAATCAGTGGCTGCTGTTGGGTGAGTTATGGCCACAGGGAGAGGGAGGAGGAGATGATCCCACCCATGGCTGCTGCTGGGTGCAGACATTTGGTGGGATAAAGCTGAAACAGCTTCAGCATCTCTCCCAAAATCACAGAATCACAAATGGCTTGGTTCAGAAGAGATCTTAAAATTCATCTTGTTCCATCCCCTGCCATGGGCAGTGACACCTTCCACTATCCCAGGCTGCTCCAAGTCCTGTCCAACCTGGCCTTGGACACTCTGAGATTCAGGGGCAGCCACAGCTTCTCTGGGCAAGCTGTGATCTCTGCCCAGGTGAGGAGGGACCGGACCAGAAGGAACAGCTGGAGCTGGGCCAGGGCAGGGCTGGACTGGAGATAAGGAAAAGCTTCTTTCCCCAGAGGGGCTGGGGACACTCACCAGGCTCCCCAGGGAATGGTCACAGCTGCGAGGCTGCCGCAGCTCCAGGAGCCTTTGGACACTGCTCCCGGGAATGCCCAGGCTGCCACTCTTGGGCTGTCTGTGCAGGGCCAGGGCCTGCACTCCATGATCCCGCTGCCTCCCTCCCAGCTCAGCCCCTTCTGCAGTTCTCACCCTTGGGCTCAGCCTTTGTGTCTCCTCCAGGCGCTGGCAGAGCTCTTGGGGCCGGGGCAGGAGCGGCACAGCCCCAGCTTCCCCTCTCTGTGACACCACGGTGGGGACAGCTCCAACGTTCCCTGCCTGGGGACGCTCCAAGGGAAGCGTCCAGAGCCACAGCCAGAGAGCAAACTGAGCGGGCACTGAGCACCCCTGGCCTGGGCTGATGTGCATTGCTGTGCACACAGCTCGGGGAAGGTCCCCCTGGCCACCTCCACAGTGCCACAGGCAAGTGGCACATAGGGTTACAGAGCTCTGCACAGAGCTGACAGGGGGTGTTAATAAGTAAGAACCAAAAAACCCTCAAAAAACCTAGCAAACAACAACAAAAAAACCCAAACCAAAATAGAGAAACCTCACCCCACAAAAAACCCCAAAATGGATCAACAAAACAAACTCAAAAAAACTCCAGAAAGAAACAAGACAAACAACAACAAAAAATAAAAACAGAAAACATCAAACCACAAATAAAAACAAACAAGCAACCCCAAAAATAAAACCAAAGAAGAAGAAGTACTTCCCCCCAGCAGAGCTGTTCCATCCTTAATACCGGCACACAGACAAGACCTTCGGCTGCAAAAAATGAAGAGTCATTGGGCACATTTGCAGGAAAAGTAGTTTTAGGACAGGCTTTCAGCAGAACTGTTCTCAGCTGAGAAAAAAAGGCCCCTTGGAAACGCAGATCCTCAACCCACAGGGCAGAAAAGGGCTCTGAATTCCCCTCCCCTGACACACAAAGCCTGTTCTCAGGCTGCTTCCCACACAGGATCCTTCTGGAGGACTGCAGAAAGCTGAAAGGCAGCTCTGCCTTCTTCACATTCTGTGCCCTAAAGCTGCCTGGGAGAAGAAATCTAGGCTCAGCTCCTATGGCACAATCCCTCCTGGCCCAGGGCACATCACCAGGAAGGTCTTTGTGTGCCAAGGCTTTGCTGCAGCCAAGGAAAGCTCCTGCTCAGGGTCACCTTTCCTGCTCAGCCAGAGCCCCGAGTGCCCCAGCAGCAGCAGAGAATGGCAGCATTGGCACAGGCTGGCACAGGAGGGGGAGATTTCCCTCGAAAGAGGCTCATATTCCAGTTGTTGCATTCAGGCAGCTCCAGATGCCTCAGCTTTGGTTGCACAGCAGCTGGAAATGCAAGTGCAGGAGCTCTGTTCATGCCCAGCCACAGCAGGTGACAGCAAGGACAGGGTCCTGGCAGCGTGACATTTGCAGAGAGAGCCCTCAGCAAACACTGGGGGTGGAACTCTGTACAGAAAATGCCCTGGGGGTCTCTGCACTTGGAAAAAAGGAACAAAGTTTCAGTTCATGCCTCGCTAGGCAGCACCAAAATGGTTCCTTTTCATGGCAAGGTTCCATTGCGGGTGTTCTCCGAGCCCCAGAGGAGAGCCCAGGGGACCAAGGAACTGAGAGTGCGGACTGTGCAGGGCCGGGCACAGCGAGAGAGCCCGGGCTGAAGGTCAGCCCCGGGCGGGCACGGACTGGGAGGGGGCAGAGCCCGGGGGTCCGCAGAGCCTCCCTGCTCCAAAGCCCCGCCTGCGCCAGCGGGGCAGCTGCCGGGAGCCGTGTGCCAGGGCCGGGCCGCAGGTGGGTGTTCCAAGTGCCTGCAGGGGAGCAGCTTTTTGTCCCGATCCGGGGGCATTCCCGCGGGCGGGGTCCCTGGGAAGGTGCACGAGGACAGGGTAGAAGTGGTTGGATTGTGGCTTTGTGTATTGGATTTTTTTTTTTTTTTTTTTTTTCTTGTGGTGGGGAGGCTGATAGCCGTTTGGGATTTTAGTGTTTTTTGGGAGGATGGGGGGAATGTTTTATCTGTGCCATGCCCCCATGTGTTTGAAGCCCCGCGGGTGCGGGGAGCGCTGTCTCAGCCCCAGCACGGGTGGGGCGGCCCTGGGCGGGCTGTGGGAGCCGGGAGCGGCCGCCCGGGCCCGGAGCCGCCGCCTTGGGCCGGGATCCCCCCGGGCAGAGCTCTGTGCTCGGGGCCGAGGCCCGGGCGGCCCGGGGAGTGCTCGGCGGCCCGTGGGCCCCCGGCGCAGGGGTCCCCGGGGTCCCTGGGGAGGGGGCGCGGGGGCTGACGGAGCTCTGTGCCCGGGGCTGGGTGCGGCTGCCCAGGGAGTGCAGGATGCAGGGTCCCCCCGTGCTGGGGCTGCCTCTGCCCGCCTCAGGGGCTGCATTGTCAGCCCAGAGACACCTGGGGATCGCCTGGTACCAGCAGGGCTGGGAGGAAAACCCGGGAATGGGTGAGCAGAAATGGCCAGTGCAAGAAATGGGGGTGTTCCAGAAGCCTGCAAATGTTGGGAGCATGGAAAAGGGGTCCCATGGATACCCCAGGCCCCTGAACGAGGGACCCCAGACAGTGCTGACCCCTGAGACACCTGTGATGCCAAACTGGTGATCCCAGAGAAGTGGAACCTCCTGGATTCCCTGGAGGCACAGCAGCCCAGAGAGGGGGAACACCAATACAAACTTGATTTGCAACAAGGCAGATAGGGGGGCCTCTAGGACCCCAAAGTGGAGGGACCAGTGAGGAGAAACTCATGGGTGGGTGCTTTTGCTGAATCTTGGTCATTAATATATGTTGATGGATTGAATCTTGGTGTTTTGGAGGTTTTTATGGGCACTAGATGCTTGGTGACTTCTAGAGATGGACTTGGACAGGAGGGACCCCCTAACCCAATGTGCCCATACATTGTATTTTTCCCCAAACCAGGATTTCTCATTCCAAAACCTTGGCCAGATGGAGGAGGAGGCTGTGAGGAAGAGGAAGATGCGCCAGGACAGCCAGGCAGATGAGGAGGAAGTCAGTGCCCCTTTCCCCCTTCTCTCCTGCTCCATCTCCCAGCCCAGCATGGCCCCTGGCTGAAGGACAACCCCACTGCCGATGCCGTCCTGCCAGGGATGTGTTGGGAGAATCTCCTTCCCCTTCCCTCTGGCACGGAGGCAAATCCCATCCTATCCTTCTCCTTCTTCCCCCAGACAAAGAGCTGAGGATGGAGACCAGGGTGGACAAATCCCCACGGCAAAACCTCATGGAAGAATCCATTTTGAGTGGCTCCAGGGTGCAGGAATCCAAAAGGGAGGAAAAACCCCAGAGATCCCACACCAGGAGGGGCTCCAAACCCACTCCAGGGTGCTCTGAGGAGGAAAGACGCACCCTGTGCCAGGAAGGTGAACAGAGCTTCAGCTGGGGCTCTGAGCTGGTGGTCCCTGAGCAGCTTCCTGATGCGGAGAGACCCCACAAGTGCTTGGAGTGTGGGAAGAGCTTCAGCCGGAACTGCTTCCTGATCAAACACCAGTGGATCCACACTGGGAGAGGCCCTACGAGTGTCCCAAGTGTCAGAAGAGATTTCAGACCAGCTCCAACTTCCTATGCCACCAGCACATTCACACAGAGGAGAGGCCCTTCCGCTGCCCTGACTGCAGGAAGGGCTCCAAGCGCAACTCCACCCTCATCACCCACCGGCGCATCCACACTGGGGAGATCCCTACGAGTGTGAGGAATGTGAGATGAGCTTCAGCCAGAGCTCCAACCTGATCTGCCACCAGAGGATCCACACCAGGGAACAGCCCTACGAGTGTGAGCAGTGTGGGAAGAGCTTAGCCACAGATCCAGCCTTGTCTGCCACCAGAACATCCACGCTGAGGAAAGGCCATATGAGTGTGGGGAATGTGGGAAGGGCTTCAACCAGAGGTCTCAGCTGATCATCCACAAAATGATCCACATGGGGAGAGGCCCTACGAGTGTCCCAAGTGTGGGAAGAGGTTTCAGACCAGCTCCACTCTCCTACGCCACCAGCGGATTCACACAGAGGAGAGGCCCTTCCGCTGCCCTGACTGCAGGAAGGGCTTCAAGCACAACTCCCACCTCATCAGGCACTGGCGCATCCGCACTGGGAAGAGGCCCTATGAGTGTCCCCAGTGTGGGAAGAACTTCCCCCAGAGCTGTGACTTGAGCCAACACCAACAGAGGCACCAGTAAGGGAGGCCCTGTGAGTGCTCTGACTGTGGGAAGATCTTCCTGCACTGCTCCAACTCCATCCCCATCAGAGGACACCTTTGGGAAGAGACCTGGTTACCCACAGTCCCCATGATCCACATTG
Source organism: Progne subis subis (assembly GCA_022316685.1). Lineage (NCBI taxonomy): Eukaryota > Metazoa > Chordata > Aves > Passeriformes > Hirundinidae > Progne > Progne subis. The sequence goes on along the minus strand of JAKJHU010002095.1, from coordinate 6,921 downwards.
GGAAGGGACTGGTGGTTCTTTTATTTTGTTATAATTATCTTTTGATTCAGCTTCATCCCTTTAAAACACACTAAAATTTGGTAAAAATCAATAAATTTATCAGAGACATCTAAAGCTTCATTTTTTACTACTGTTTTTGGGGAATCTGGGATTCAGGGAGATCCTGGGGAGGATGTGTGTGGTTTGGGGAGAATTATCATAGTTATCTCTATTCCTTGGCACTCCAAAATATGAGAGGGATTGATCTCTCAGCTCAAAACCACTCAGTGTCACTGAAAACTACTCAGTCCCTCCCTAAAAGTACTCAATTCCACATCCCCTCAGTGTGGAATGGGGTTGGAGGGGGATTGGGTGAAGTGTCCTGCAAATCAGGAGTGGTGAGATGGGCATTGGGTGGCGTAGAATTGGTGGGATGGGGATTGGGAGGGATGAGATGGGGGAAATAGAGCTTGGGAAGGGGTTTTGATGTCCAGGAGAGGTGGAATGGGCTTGGGTGGGGATTGGGAACGTGTGGTGAAGTTTGGAATGAGACAGCAGAAGGCTGGGGATGATGGAGATGGAACCCTTTCCTGAGTGAGTTTTTGGGTATTCCACATTCTTGAAGGGATTTTGGTGCATCCCACATTTCTGAGGTGGTTTTGGAATGGTCACTGCCCCAGCCCCAGCCACTGCAGCCTCTGGTCCATCCCCAAAGTGGCTGCCAAGCCCCTGGCACCTCAAAAATCCCACCTGTGAGAGGGACAAGAGCAGGTGAGGCTGTGACACGGCTGTGACACTGATACATCCCACAGCCCTGGAGCTCACAGCAGCTGAGATGATGCTGGATCCAAGGCCCTGACTGTGGATCTCTCTCTTCTCCTGACTTTCTCTTCTCAACATGTGGATAACATCTGAAGTTGTAGCGTTTAGAGTTTTCTGAGTCAGTGCTTTGTGAAGTGCCTTTCCATAATTCCTGGTTTAATAGAAGTCATAAGCTATGTTAAATACTATTCCTCTGTAAATGGTTAAGTCATAGGTTATAACTTGAGAAAAATACTTTCAAGTGCTGTTATTTGTCTAAATTGTGAAGTTTGAGGTGTAAGTTGAAGTTAAGGTATAAGTTAAGTCCTGTTAAGTTGGAGCTCTGTGACGCTTTTAGGCCGTGTTCCTTTTATCCTTGCCCTCACTGTCCTCTTGTCACACACACACAGGGACAGTCCTCGGTTCATTTCTGGTTTGATTGCCTGGATTTTGTTTGGTTGTGTTGTTGCTTTTCTTTCCTGGTTTGCCTGAAGTGTCCAGTCATGGAGAGAGTGACTCTTGCAAGGAACTTTGTCATGCCTCACCACCTGTGCTCCTAACTGGTGATTTTTGTCAAATATGCTAATCTGATGTATTTATAGAAATGTATTCACCCTTTGGGGATGTGGGCGTTTTGTGGACATTTTCCATATCTGCCCCTTGGAGGCCTCCAATAAAGATCAGCCTTTCTATTACCTCCTCTATAATATTATCTCCAAGGCTGTTACTTTATTTCTGGGTTCCTGAAGGCATCAACACAGCAGGGCCTCATGGCACCAGGAGAGCTCTGTCACACAAGGACATCTTGGGGAACCAAGTGTCCACTGCAAACACAGCGGGGCCTCGTGGAAGCCAGGTGCCCCTTGGATAGTGCCAGGGCACGTGGAGCTCAGTGTCCACTGTGACACAGCACAGCCCCACGGAACCCAGCAGAGCATTGTGACAACAGGGAATCTCATGGATGCAAGGCTCTCCTTGGGCAAAGTGGGGCCTCCTAGGACACAAAGCCTTTTCCACATGCCTGCCTCGCCTGGCTGTGGTGTCCTTGTTCTGGAAAAAAGAGTCAGAGACTTGCTCTTTTGTATGTTTCTTTATTATCAAGCTTGGCCTTGGGGGAGAGCTTGCTTGCTCCCTTGGCAACGTGGAGGAGGAGGTACACACAGCTTCGCTTCACAGCAAAGCTGGGGACTCCCACCCCCCCTCACGGACTTTTTCCCCTTGCCGGGGAGTCCGTTTCACGTCGCTGATCAGGGGTCATCCAGCGATGGGGGACTCCTTCTCAGGTCACGGTGACTAAATAAAGCTGCTTCGGTGGATCCCCGTACTTCTTGCACTAGTCTAAAGTGTGACTACAGTCCTGGATTTTACTTTGGTTCCCTGCTTTTCAGAGTCTCTTGTTCTTGAGTTGTTCCCAGAATTCCAGTGTTCTTTTTATTTGCATATTCAGACACTATCCGGCGAATGGGAGCAGAGGTACAGATAATAAGGTGAATTCTTAATTAACAAACAAGTAAATAAGGTGATTAATCAATATTAAAACAGGAATAAGGCAAATTCTTTAAACAGAACTAGCATTAACAATCTTAATGGAATTACTTAACAATTAAGTAACTAAAACATAGATCATTTGAATAGAACTTGTTTATAACAGCTGGGCATGAACAGAGCTCCTGCACTTGCATTTCCAGCTGCTGTGCAACCAAAGCTGAGAGACATGGAACTGCCTGAATGCAAAAACTGGAATATGGGCCTCTCTCGTGGGGGATATCTCCCCCTCCTGTGCCAGCCTGTGCCAATGCTGCCATTCTCTGCTGCTGCTGGGGCACGGGGCTCTGGCTGAGCAGGAAAGGTGACCCTGAGCCTGGAGCTTTCCTTGGCTGCAGCAAAGCCTTGGCACACAAAGACCTTCCTGGTGCTGTGCCCTGGGCCAGGAGGGATTGTGCCACCGGAGCTGAGCCTAAATTTCTTCTCACAGGCAGCTTTAGGACACAGAACATGGAGAAGGCATAGCTGACTCTCAGCTTTCTGCAGTCCTGCAGAAGAATCCTGTGTGTGAAGCAGTCTGGGAGCAGGGTTTATGTGTGAGGGGAGGGGAATTCAGAGCCCTTTTCTCCCCTGTGGGCTGAGGGTCTGCATTCCAATGGCCCTGCAGCTGCCAAAGGGGCCTTTTTGCTCAGCTGAGAATAGTTCTGCTGAAAGCCTGTCCTAAACCTGCTTTTCCTGCAAATGTGCCCAAGGAGTCCACATTTTTTGCAGCCCCAGGTCTTGTGTGCCTGCAAGTGTGAGAACTGACTGCTGCAACAGCTCTGCTGGGGGGAAGTTATCTTTTTCTTGTTTGTTTTTCTGTTTGTATTTTTGTTTGGTTTAGTTTATTTTTCTGTTCTTTTGTTGAGTTTGTTGGTTTCTGGGAGACCTTTTTTTTTTTTTTTTTTTTTTTTCCTTTTGGTTCTTTTTTTGTTGATGGGAATTTTTGGTTATGTATGTATTATGGGTATTTTTTATTTTGTGGGTGGGTTTGTTTTTTTTTTTTTTATTTTTTTTTTTTTAATTAACTCCCCCTTTGTGTCTCCTCCAGGCGCTGGCAGAGCTCTTGGGGCCGGGGCAGGAGCGGCACAGCCCCAGCGTTCCCCTCTCTGTGACACCACGGTGGGGACAGCTCCAACGTTCCCTGCCTGGAGACGCTCCAAGGGAAGCGTCCAGAGCCACAGCCAGAGAGCAAAACTGAGCGGGCACTGAGCACCCCCGGCCTGGGCTGATGTGCATTGCTGTGCACACAGCTCGGGGAAGGTCCCCCTGGCCACCTCCACAGTGCCACAGGCAAGTGTCACATAGAGTTACAGAGCTCTGCCCAGCTGACAGGGTGAGTTTATAAAAGAACAAATACAATCAAAAGTACTCAACTACAACCACCAAGAAAAAGATCACTCTGCCTCCAGCAGAGCTGCTCCCTCCGTCAGTACTTTCAGCTGCACTCACACACAGCACTGAGACTGCAAGCAATGACCATTCATCAGACGCATCTCCTGCACAAGCAGCTTGAGGACAGCCTCGTGGAAGGACTCTTATCATCCCAATGGCAAAAAGTGCCCCTTGTCTGTCTCTTTCTTTCTTTCTTTCTTTCTTTCTTTTTCTTTTTCTTTTTCTTTCTTTCTTCTTTCTTTCTTTCTCTCTTCTTTCTTCTTTCTTTCTTTCTTTCTTTCTTCTTTTTTCTTTCTTTCTTTCTTTCTTTCTTTCTTTCTCTCTTCTTTCTTTCTTTCTTTCTTTTTCTTTCTTTTCTTCCTTCCTTCCTTCCTTCCTTCCTTCCTTCCTTCCTTCCTTCCTTCCTTCCTTCCTTCCTTCCTTTCCTCTATTTCTTTTCTTTCCTTTCTCTTTGTTTCCTTTCTTTCCTTTTTTCCTATTCTTCTTTTTTTCTCTTTTCTTTTCTTTTCTTTCTTTTCTTTTCTTTCTTTTCTTTCTTTCTTTTCTTTTCTTTTCTTTTCTTTTCTTTTCTTTTCTTTTTTCTTTTCTTTTCTTTTCTTTTCTTCTTTTCTTTTCTTCTTTTCTTTTCCTTTTCTTTTCCTTTTCTTTTCTTTTTCTTTCCCATTTTTTTCTTTTTTGTCTTTGCTTTTTCTATCCTTCTCTCTTTCTTTCTTTTTTTTTTTTCCTTTCTTTCTCTCTTTTCTGTCCTTTTCTTTCTTTGTCACATTTTTGTTGTTCTTTCTTTTTTTTTTTATAACTTCTTTCTTTTCATCTTTTCTTTCTTTCTTATATTTCTTTCTTATATTTCTTTTTGTTCTTTCTCTCTTTTCTGTCATTTTTTCTTTTCTTTCTTTCGTTTCTTTATAACTTATCTGTCATTCTTTTCTGTCTTTCTCACTTTTTGTCCTTCTTTTTCTGTTTTTCTTTCTTTCTTCTGTCTTTCTGTTTTTCTGTCTATCTTTCCTTTCCTTTCCTTCTTCTGCCATTACCCTCCAAACCTCACAGCCACTCCACCTCAGCCCAGCTACAAAACTTCTACAAGCACCAGCACCCGCCCAAAACTGCCTCTTGCTTGCCCACCCTCTACTCCAACACCCTGGAACATCCCATCCCCCCCATTTCCATCGATACCCTCCACACTTTCAGAAAACCTCTCACACTGCAATCCCCACATTACACTGCTCCACACCACACCACACCACACCACGCCATGTCTTCTGGCCACCAAGTCCCCTCCAACCAGCCCTTGCACACTTCCAGCTGTTCCAGGGCAGCTGCAGCTTTTCCTCCCACTCTGGCCCAGGGCCCCACCGCCCTCCCAGGGAACAAGTCCATCCCCACATCCCAGCTCACCCTGGCCCCAAGCAGTGTCCAGCCATGGCCTGTGTCCTGGTGCTGCAGGCCCTTGGCAAGAGTCTCTCCCAGCCAGCAATTCCTGCTCTTCCCTGCTCTGGGGCAGCAGCTGCAAGTTGATTTGCTCCCTGGGCTCTGGCCCAGCCCCAAGCCAGGGCCAGGACCTTTCCCAGAGCTCTGTGCCACTGCAATGCTCACAGCTTTGAGGCTGCTGCAGCTCCAGGAGCCTTTGGACACCGCTCCCGGGGATGCCCAGGCTGCCACTCTTGGCTTGTCTGTGCAGGGCAGGGGCCTGCACTCCATGATCCTGCTGCTTCCCTCCCAGATCAGCCTTGGTGTCTCCTCCAGGTGCAGCCACAGCTCTTGGGGCCAGGCCAGGAGTGGCACAACCCCAATGTTCCCCTCTCTGGGACATCACCGTGCTGGCAGCTCCAAGGTTCCCATCTCTGTGACACCATGGCTGGGGGCAGCTCCAACATTCTATGCCTTGGAGACGCTCCAAGGGAAGCATCCAGAGCCACACCCAGTCATCAAACTGACCAGCCACTGAGCACCCTGGACTTGGTGTAAGAGTTGGTCTGAAGTTCCCCTCATTTGCCTCATGATCGTCATAAGGACCCCAAGGACCCCACTGCAGTTCTGGTCTGCTCTAGGTGGATGCTTGCCAATCGTCTGCAGGTGCATTTTCCTGTGTCACCACGCCACGGTACACTGGCTTTGAGCAGTGTAATGGCAGTTCTGTACCTGAAGATTGCACTTGCTCATGGTCCCTGCTTCATGACAATAGCCTATGAATTTCCCAACCTCTTGGCCAAGTGGACTTTCTGGGGTAACTTGGTGGTCCCCCTGCAGAAGATCCCTCATCTGCTCCACAACCACTGTGACAGATGGCGATCGAAGCCCCCTCCCAAGGACTGAGACCTCTGTACAAATCTTATCTCAAGGACTGAGACATGAGACCCCTATAACCCCAGTACGGGGAGTGGGGCTGACTTGACCAAAGCGAGATGTTTGCCTGCAGGTGTGGTTGTTGGACCAAGAAGATAATGGCTCTCACTTACTGCTGAGAACATGGACTACCTGTTCCCCCTGCGATGGAGGACTATGATAACAACCCCTGAGTGAACCAGAGATTTTGAGAGACTCTCCCCGATGTGACAGGCAGATCTGTCGACCGGACCACGAGGACTTGGTCTCCACCTTTGGCAGCTATATCCCCTCTTTCCTCTCTCTTTCTCTATTTCTTTCTCTCACTCTTAATCCCTCTATCACATTTGCTGTGGTCAATCAATAAAAGGTTTTTTTTTCTTTTTACTTTTGTCATTTGTTTTGACTAATACTGAAATCCCCTCTGTTGTGTTTTGCAGTCTGAGATCTAAAAGAACCATTACAACCCCTGCTTGTTCAAGCACATTGTGACAGTCATCTTACATCAGAAAGCAGAAAAGTGTCTTACTATTAGCTGGATTTTAAAATATGAAGCTATCATGTTACAGTCCCCCCCAACTGAAGCTTAAGGTTACTCCTGCCCAGAATCCTGCTCAATTTTAATATGGGAAGCCAACTGAGGAGCTGATTTATGACTGTGTGGAGTTAATTGAATGACAAACTAAAATAAGACATGATCTAAGTGAGATGGAATTATCTGAAGGAGAGGAATATTTCATTGATGGTTCATTGAGGGCATTGGAGGGGAAATAAAGATCAGGATATGCAGTTGTTTATGGGAAAAATATGCTAGTGAGAGAAAAAGAAAGAGAAGAGAAGAGAAGAGAAGAGAAGAGAAGAGAAGAGAAGAGAAGAGAAGAGAAGAGAAGAGAAGAGAAGAGA
>JAKJHU010002094.1:0-49601 GCA_022316685.1 Progne subis subis | reverse complement strand
TGGGAGTATCAGGAACACACTGGAGGAAAGTGGGGGCAACTGGGAGCAACTGGGACCATGCTGGGGCAAACTGCATCATAATGGGGAATGACTGGCAGTGACTGGGCTCCTACTGGGAGTGCTGACAAAACTGAAAGCGCACAGGGTGGGGGCAACTAGGCTGAAACTAGAAGCAGCCTCTTCTGGCACCAGGACCACTGAACCCCTTTCCAGTGAGATATGAACTTCAAAGGAATCCAGGGTTTTAGAAAAGATTTTAGCTACAGATAAGCTTTGCCAGAATTAGTTAAAGTAGATAGATAGATAGGCTGTGCTGGAAATAATTAGGAGTCAGTGGTTAGTTGAAAGGAAATGGATCTAAAATAACAATCCCAGATCTAAATACCTATTTGCTTGTCATTTTTGTATTTGTTTAGCTGCGCTTATAATGAGAAACAGAAGAAACTGGTAAATAGATCTAAGAACACAGACAGCTGTAAATCTTCTAACATCCAGAAGCCCATTCAGCTGTCACGGAAACAGGAAAATGGAGTTCTACCAGGTTCCATTTGTCTTGTTATCCATTGGAAAGTATGAAAGTTTAGAATGAGGAAGACTCTCCTTGCTTCCTCTTTTTATTACCCCTCCCCATAAAAGAGACCACTGACCTAATTCAAAGAACAAACTCTGCATGTTTAATGGCCTCTTATCTAATTATAATATGAAGCAGAGGATGCTAGGCATTAGTGTTATGAATATGTATTAGTATTTGGGGTATTCAACACTTCTGTAAATAAATTGAGTCTGTAATCTCTTGTAACTTTGCAGTGCATATTAGGGAGCGATCCCACGCAGCTGCCCGACATTGCATTAAATTTACACTTTCTAATTCTAACCTGTTAGAGAGTCTTTTGTCCGTCACAGTTGGGTATTGATATTAGATCAATATCCATATTTTAATAAATCACCCATCATCCCGCCCCTCCAGCCCGGGGTCTCAGCAATCACAGGTGTCCTCCACTCTTGGGGTCCCCGCTTTGGGGTTCTGGGGGTCTCCTCTCTCAGGGGTCCCGCTTAGGGAAACTGCAGCTTTCCTGAGGATCCCCAAACCTGGTGTCACTGCTCCCCACCGGTCCCGTGCGGTCTCCACATGGCACTGGCAGAGCTTGGAGGGCCCGGCGGGGAAGCCCAACCCTCCTGTGTGGGCACCCACATCCGCCCGCCCCCTGCCACGGCTCTGCCACCACCGCCACTCGGACCCCCAAAAACACCCCCCAAGGACCCCCCAATGTCCCCCCGAGGGGCATCTGCAGCTCGGCTTTGGAGCCCTGCAAACTCCAAATATCTCCCCTGAAACAAGGCAGAAAAGCACTTTATAACAACAGTTGTTAGAGTAGTATGTATTTTTAATTGACATTGAGGTGCATGGGCGTTAACTTCACTAAAGACATGCATGAACACTAGAGAGCTTGCCTCTCATTTTTCTTTGAGGTCTTGCATATGCATGGCATTGCACAATCTGCCTCGTACATATTTATTCTCTGGCCTCACTCATCCTCACTTTGTGTGGTAATTAACTCCTCTTGGTACATCCTCTTGGGCATACTTAGTTCGCCATGGTGGTCTCCGAGGGTCTCTAGAAGATGAAAGGAATGGAGTCTTCCTCAGTGAACTCTTCACCTTTATTTTTCTTGTGCATGCTTTGATCCTTTTGGCACTTCTTCAAGGCAAGATGTCAGTTTCTGCTGGCTGAGCCTGTGTTTTTTCTCTTTATTTGCATTTTTTGCTTTGTTATCTTGTTATGTTTAGGTTAGTCTTTCTTGTTATCACTGAGGGGTCCTGGATGTTTTTACTGCTTTAAATCATGTAAACAGGCACAGCACTCAATATTCACTAAATGCCTTCTAAAAGGTACAATACATTCTAAAATACAGTGTATGCTCTTTGGCTTACTATAAAGATTAGCTGGAATTTTCAAGCCTCTGCCTCATGCCCTCCCTTTTCTATAGACATAGTAAATTATTTTACTACTACTGGGGCTTCTCTCTAGGTTTAACTCACTATTTAATAATTCTCTTTTAACATTATCCTATGTGTTTTAGATATGAGGTTAAAATTGCAACTTGTTTTAACAACCTCTAGTTCTCTATGAGTACAATACACATTATTAAATTTATACTAAGTAATATCAGCAAAATAATGATGGGGGGACAGGGTGTTTAAGATTCTAGTTGCATTTAGTGACTATCTAAAGACTGCATCCAACAAGAGTTGTGGCTTGTGTCTTGCTTTACTTTTTGTAGAACTTTCCTTCTTTCTTTTGTATCATGTTGGACAGTTACTACAGTTTTTTGTCTGTTCTCTTGAATTTCTTTTACAATTTTGTTCAAATCGTCATGCTTTATTAATTGCTTTACTAGGGTTAGGTTTATTCTAAGAAGTGTGGGTAACAATTGGTGATAGGTTTTATAATGAACTTGATTAACTGGTGGGATATAACTGGCGCTAAATATGAAAAGTTGTACCTGACAATCTTGACAAAATTGTAGATACAGAAATTAGAATGATTTTTAGCAGGTAAGGATAGATTATTTCTATCTTGTCCTAGGTTACAGTGTAAGATGTGCCCAAAGTATGTATTCTGTCACCATCTACATGAGCTGATGAAACTCGGTTGGGCAGTGTTTCCCTTGCCCCCTGCCTCCAGACTATCTTCTGTTAATGGCCCATCAATGCCCTGCTGCATGACTCATAGATAACTTCCTCCAGGAGCTATCTCTGTTTAATGGGAATCAAGGTCCCATTGCAAGACTGATAAAATGATATCAGCCCATTGTGAGATGCTCTGCCCAGGGGGAGGAGCCAAGCATCCCACCTGGATAGAATCTGGGATTTGGGACAGCACAGGCAGCCCCACTGGATTCCCAGAGGACAAGAGCTACCAGACCTTTCTGCAGGAACACTGCTTCAACAAGACCTCTTCACCTGGACTGCAACCACCACCACAGGGAATCAGGTTGTATTCTGACTCTGACAGTGATCTTTTGTACTATTGCATTTGTTTTATTTTATTTTATTTTATTTTATTTTACTATTTTTTCCTCTCCTATTAAATTGTTTTTTCTGACTAGGAGTCTCTTGCTGTTTTTGCATTCAAGCCAGCACACCCAGTCACTCCCGATTGCTCACAGTCTGTTCCCAGTAACCCCCAGCATGATTACAGACCCTCCTGGTATACCCCAGTTGCCCTCAGCATACTCATAGTCATCCCCAGTCACATCAACTTGTCCCAGTAAGGTTCCAGTTTCCACCAGTATGATCCCAGGCACTCTCAGTCTAATCCCAGTATATCCCAGTTGGTTCCACGATGATCCCTGTTCCCCAGTGTTGGTCCTGCTGGATCCCAGTGTGCTCTGATCCTGCTCCCAGTGGGTGCCAGTCCTGGGGCCAGGTCTATCCCGGTGTCTGCCCGTGTCCCAGTCCATCTCAGCCTGTCCCAGTCCATCCCAGCCTGTCCCAGTCCATCCCGGTCCCTTCCCAGCAGCTGTCGCCCTTTCCCAGATCCTGCCCCTCCCACTCCTGGAGCTGCCGCGGCACCCTCCCAAGATGGTGCCAGGGCTCGGGGGCTTCGTGTTGGGCTTTGTCTGCCTGGGCTGGGCTCGGCCTCCGCTGCAGGAGAAGGTTAAGGAGGGACCCCGAGTGTCGTGTCCCCCCTTTGGAGTGCTTGGGATACCCCCATGTCCCTCCCATGCCGGGCTGACCCCCTTTTCTCTCCCCACATCTCCTCACCCAACTCCGGGACCCCCTGCACCCCATTATCTTGCACCGACATATCCTCCTCTCCCAGCCCCTGGATCCCCTGTTTCTGTCAGCCCAGGCACTCCGGGAGCCCCATTCTCTGCCATCCCAGGGCACTTCATCCCCAGGCCTTCCTTTCCTCCCTTTCCTGGAAAACCTGGAATGTCCCAGAGTCTTCCGCTCCAGTTTCAGGATGACAAAAATGTAAAGAAGGCCCAGATTGCTCCAGGAGAGCTGACTTTTACCAATTTTTGCTTTTGCAGTGACCCTGTGTCTTCCAGGATCTCCCTGAGACTCCTGCCAGGCATCTCCTGGTGTCTTTGACACAGAGGTCTAAGGAGCTGAGATCCTGGGTAGCAGCCCCAGAGGGCTCCAGGGAAGCTGCCCGAGGGATTTTGTGCCAGGAAAGAGGGAGCTGTGCAGGCCTGCAGGAGCACAGGGGCAGCCCCGCTGTGGTGACTCAGCAGCAGCTGAATGTGGCTCCTCGTGTGCCGGGTGCGTCTGTGTGCTCTGCTTGGCACCTTGAGGAGCAGCTGGATGTGCCCGTGGCTGCAGGCTCTGTGTCTGGGCTGCTGCTGGCCACAGAGGGTGTGGGGCGGGTGAAGGGCTGGGCAGTGCCCCTGTTGCTGCCGAGCTCCGGGCAGGGCTGGCTGGGGCTGTGGCTGCAGGGGCCGGCCAGGACAGCTCCTGCCCCACTGCGGCCTTGTCCCTGCCAGGGCCCCTGGGCCAGGCCGCCAAGGCTCCCGCTGCTGCTGCTGGAGCTCAGGGGCTGCGGGGCCGTGCCGGCCTGTCCCTGTCCCCATGGAGGGACCAGGCCCGGCCCTGGCTGCCCTGAGGCTGCCGCTGCTGCAGCTGCGGGCACAGCGGGAGCAGGAGGAAGAGGAGGAGGGGGAGGAGGAGGCAGCGTGGGATGGAGGCGCTGCCTTGGCACAGTGCTGGGGAGCCCCGATGCCATCGTAGCAGCGGCCTCTCCCTCCTGCCCCATCCCTCAGCTGGTGCTGCCCTTGGGGCGCTGGGTCTTGGGCTTTCTCTTCTCCCTGGGCATCCCCTGCTGCCCGCCCGCCCAGGCTGTCCCAGGGAGCTGCTGCCTCCTGAGCCAGGGGCTCTGCTCTGCTGCACTGGGCACCCCGGGGCTCCTGGAACACCCCACAGGCAGGGCGGGCCCAGAGTGTCACAATGTCCCCTTGCTTCCAGCAGGCCCCGCAGGGTCACAAAGCTCCCTGTGCACCCTGAGGCCCCACAGCAGCCAGCCCAGGCCATTGCCATGGTTCCAGTCACTCCCAGTATGATCCCAGTGACTCCCAGTCTCTCTTCAGTACATACCAGTTGCCCCCAGCATGCTCCCAGTCACTCCCACTTCCTCCCAGTTGCTTCCAGCATGATTCCAGTTGCCCATAGCCACTCTCAGTCACCCTCAGTGCATTTCCAGTTGCTCCCAGTATATCCCAGTTGCTCCCAGCATGGTCCAAACTGCCCTCAGCCTGCTTCGGTCACTCCTGGTATGATCTCACTCCCCCACAGTGTTGTCCCAGTTCATCCCACTATGAACCCACTTGCACCCAGTTGCCCCTAGTCTAGTCCCAGTCACTCCATAGATGGACCCAGTGCCTTCCAGTATGATCCCAGTCATGCCAGGTTGCCTCCAGTGTGGATTCAGTCATTCCCAGTCACTCCCAAGTTCTCCCCAGCACGGTCCCTGTTGTTCCCAGTGTGTTCCCAGTCATCCCCAGGATGGTTACAGACACTCCCAGTATATCCCAGGTGCCTTCAGCATGTTTGCAGTCATTCCCAGTTCCTCCAATTTGCTTGTAGCATGATCCTGGTTTCCCTCAATTGCTCCCAGTAGCCCAAAATATGATCCCAGTTGCTCCCTTTCAATACCAGTATGATCCCAGTAATCTCCAGTATGATCCTAGTCAAATGCCAGCACTCCAACTACAATCTCAGTATCATCCCAATTACTTTCAATCACTCCCAGAATGGTCCCAGTTGCCTCCACTAGATCAACCCTATCAGTTCCAGTATGACGCCATTTGTTCCCGGTGGCTCCCAGTCACCCCCATATGGGGGATGATGTGCAGAGTATGTTCCCACCCCACCATTTCCCCCATCCAAGCCCTGGGACTCAGAGCAGCCTTGTGCAAATCTGAGCTCCCTCCACCCCAGGCTGGACCTGCAGGTTTCAGCTCCTTGGCTCCAACTCCCACCTGCTTCCCTTAGGGAAGGAGCTGCCCAAGACACAGAGGGATGTTCACTTATTGTCAGCCAATAAACCCAAGGGAAGGCACAGCTCCATCAAATGTAAAAGTCATTCTTTTCCCTGGCTCTGCCCTACACCTGATCCCCACAGCCTGTCCTGTTTCCTTCATCCCTCCACTGCCAGGGACTTTCTGGGAAAAGGGAGCACTGCTCTGGCTATGGAGTTGGACCAAGTGCCACAGGAGTGGGAAGCACAACTCCTCCAGTTTGTGTCCTTGGAGGGACCATGAACTGGTGAGACTCAGAGGCACAGAAAGGTTTCTCTTATGACCAACATAAAAAATGGGAGCATGATAAAATTTAATCAACATGGAAACACTTCCCTCAGCTCCTTGTGACAACCCAGCAGCATCTGACATGTCCACAACCCACAAGTGATTTCCAAACAGGAGAAATTTTCAACCAAGACATAAGCGGTGATATATAGGATAAAAATGCAACTAAGATGGTGACTAAGGTGTTATTTAAACTTCTGAAAAATTGGACAACTCTGGGAAGCAGAAAACATGAAGCCAGTCGAGGGAGATGCATTGGAATGACCAGAATACAACAGCAGGAGGAAATCTGGGAGTAACAGGAAGGATATAGATCCAGCTGCTCAACATGAAGAAATGCCCTTAGACATGGCCATTTAAACAGAGACCTAGAAACACCAGAAGGGAGAGGGCCATGAATTGCTAGATTGGCTGTTGTTGGCAAAGGTAGAGGGGAAGATCCGTATTTCTTCTCCTGCCATCAGTAGGAGAATCCAGCAGATCCAGGAAATTCCTGTTCCTGGTGGGAAAATTTTGCTACTTCTTAAAACAGCCACTTCCTAAATGACCCTGATAATAGAGATTTGCTTGTATGATATGAAACTAAAAGGTCCTAAAATCTGTGCCCCATTCGAGGCAGACATCGTTGTGTGCCCACGCAAAGGCAATGCCTCTTGTGCACTGAGATGCCAAGCTGGGATTGGCATCTGTCAGAGAGGAGCTGAGGGAGAGCAGAGCACCTTGCAAGCTGCAGGTCCCTGCCAGCCCAGAGGGCTCCTGTCCCAAAACCATCTGCTCTGCTCCAGGCTGGAACAGGGACCAGCATTGTGCCGGGATATCAGAGAACTGAGGTGTGTGCTGGAATTCAATCCCCTCCCATCCCACAGCAGCCCTGCATTTCCCTCCTCCAGCCTTGGTCTCCAGCACAGCCATGGAGGCTCTTTGGGCTCTGCACTTTCCCTGCACCACCAAGGGCAGCTGAGCTCTGCCTTTGGCACAGTCAGCCCTGCCCAGCCCAGGCAATGCCCAGCAATTCCTTGTGTGTGCCTGGCCCTGCGTCAGCCCCGGCAGCGGCTGCGTGGCCCCTTTGTGCCGCGCTGGCCCAGCCATGGTGCCACAGCCCCTGTGCAGGCGCAGGGCAGGACAGGAGCATTGCGGGTGGGAACGGCCCCTGTGCCGTGGTGCCCACAGCAGCCTTGGGGCTCTGTGCCCCATGGCCTCCCTGCTGGGCAGCCTCTGCCAGCTCCTGCACAGCCCGTGGCACCTGTGGGGCTGCACAGACAGCCCTGCCCCGGGCTCTGCCGGGCTCTGGGCCAGCAGAGAGGCCGGGCAGGGCTGGCCATGGCCGGGAACAGGCCCTGAGCCCCGCAGGAGGATGGAGCTGGGCCACAGCCAAACTGCCCCGCAAACCTGGGCTGAGCAGCCAGGGCTGGCAATGGCTGGGGATAGAGGCTGGTGCTGACAAATGTCCTGGGCCATGTTCCTGCTCTGTCCATGCCACCAAGGGCACAGAGCAGCCTCCTCTCTGGGCCACTTGCCTGCTTTCAATGCCTTCCACAGGCGCTGGCCCTGCCCCACAAGGCCTGGGCTGAGTCCTGCCCCTGCACGCTCACACAGGCTGAGATGGACACTGATGGTTTCTGTGGCAGGCTCTCTCAGCCCAGCCCAGCTCCCTCCAAGCTCTGCCAGCTGCTCTGAGCTCTCGGCAGCACCAAGGGCCTCTCCCCAGCACAGCCCAGCCGGCTCTGGCCCCACAGCTCTGCTCAGGGCAGGCTGCTCTGGGCAGGGCCCCACGGCCTCAGCCCCTCGCAAGGGCACAGCAGCAGCTGCAGCTCAGACAGGACTCAGCCCCAGCCTGAGGGGAAGGTGCTGGGCCAAGGGAAATGGAGGCTCCCTGTGTGCCCTGCTCCCCTCTCCCTGAGGTGCTGAGAGCTCTGCAGCCCCTGCTGCCATCCCATCTGCCCAGGCCAGCACAACAGCCCCGGCCTTGGGGCCCTCAAGAGCTGCTCCTGCTCCAGGCCCAGAGCTCATCCAAAGCTGGGGCAGGAAGAAAGCTTTGCCCATTTCTGTTCATTCCTGCTCTGATGAGGATGGATCCTCAGACATTGGGAGATTGCTGCTGAATGTTACTACTACAGAGGCCTGTTCTTTCTTGAGCCCTTCAGTTCAGGAATTCAGTGAGAAAAACACAGAAAAATTTGTTCAAAACATACGAACAAGAAAAGTCCTGGGGAATAATATAAGTTTTCAATTTTTTTGTGGTTAATTAGAAAATTTCAAAAGTGTATTCAAAGGGAATACACGATACAGAAAACAATGCAGAGAGAACTGTTTTCCTGTTTCATTTTCCTGTTTATAGGCTGATATCAGCAATGCCCAATTGATATGGACTCCCAGCACCTTCTACTGCAGTCTGAAGCAATATGAAAATCAAGACCCTTCAATGGCTGACAATCAGTCAGACTTTGTTCCCATCCACTCCCCACCATTTCCCCCATCAAACCCTAGACACTCCTATGGATCAGGAATGGTGTGGCCAGCAGGAGCAGGGCAGTGATCCTTCCCCTGTGCTTGGCACTGGTTGGGCAGCACCTTGAGTGCTGTGTCCAGTTCTGGGCCCCCCAATTTAGCAAGGACATGGAGGGGCTGGAGTGTGTCCAGAGAAGGACAACAAGGTTGGTGAGGGGAGTGGAACACAAGTCCTGTGAGGAGCGGCTGAGGGAGCTGTGGTTGTTTATCCTGGAGAAGAGGAGGCTCAGGGAAGACAAGGCGGTGTCAGAGCACAGGATGGAGTTGATGATGTCCAAGGTGTTTTCCAACCTGGCTGATTCTGTGATTCTCTGAAACCACCCTTGCAGCACTTTCAGGATGAGCCCTGGGCCTCCTCTCCAGAAGGTCCAGCAGCCCAGGTGCCTCTGGTTCTCCTCACAGCCCCAAAGCCCATCCTGTCAGTCCTGCAGAGCCTCTGCAGTGCAAAGGAAACACTGGGCAACTGAATAGCAGAATCAATATGATTTTAGCAGAAGCCATTTATTGTTTACCTTAAAACTCCAGGTATAGATTCGAGCACTACTGTCCACACACACAGGTGTCTCTCAGTTGGCTAAGCCACTTGTTCAGAAGGCAGGCACACATCCTTCAGGACACTTAATTGGTCAAGCCTCCTTCATCATGTTGTGTGTCCTCTAAGTTTGTGTTGTTTGTAAACAGTTTCTCAGGCTCTTGGTTCTTATTTTTAGTCCTGTTGTTATCTCAGTAGCCTTGAGGAATTCCTGAGAGCTCCTGCGCAAGGAGCCTCAAGCCCTGTCTTGCAGTGCAAGATTTAACCAAAACAAAATATATTCTATTACCATTTGTGAACACCAGGTAGGGCAGGTGGTTTATCTCTTCCATGACCCATGCCTCTTATCTCTGAGGGGGATCTTCTCTTAATGGGCAGCTGTTAAAACCAGATGGGGCAGTGTTCTTGATCTCTTCCATGACCCATTCTCCCTCTGTGGAGATCTCTTCTGTTAATGGGCCATTGTCTCTCACTGCATGACTGATAAAATTAGATCATCCCATTGTGAAATGCTCCACCCAGAGGGAGGAGCCAAGCATTCCTACTTGGAAATAATCGGAGATTTAAACATCAGAAGCAGCCTGGTTTCCACTGGATTCCCAGAGGAAGACCAGACCCATCTACATCACCACTGGACCTTCAGAGGAAAACTGCACCCTTCTACAAGATCATTGCTTCAACAAAACCACATCTGTCACTCCAGGAGGACTGCAGCCACGATTTGATTGCACTGCTAGCAACACCCTGACTACCCGGGTGTCAGGTTGGATTCTGAGTCTTATATTTTGGGCTTTGTTGGTGGTGGTTTTTTTTACTGATGCATTTTTAGTTTAATTTTCCTACTTATTCCTATTGCCATATCTTAGCTTGGGAGCCTGCTAATTTCAAAACTATAATTCAAAGAGAGGCAGTTTATATTTTCCATTTCAAGGGAGGCTCCCACCTTCCATAGGCAGACCCCTGCCTTACCTGCCCAAGGCAGGGAGCTCGGCTCAGATATCCTGGGTGGTCCCTCGGTTGGTTCTTTTGGGGTGGGGATGTTTGGAGAAGTAAGAACTCCAAAGCTGGGTGGAAAATGCCCCTTGGGGGGACATTGGGGGGTCCCAGTGGCAGCTGCTGTCAGAGGCAGCCTGGAGGAGCAGAGCCCTGTGTCCCCCAGGAGCCCAGAGAGGGGGGGAGCACTGCAATTCGCAGGACCCTCAACTGCCGTGATAGGGCCAGGGGGGACTCCTTGGGCCCCCTGCAACCCAAAGCAGAGAATAAGGGGAGAAGGGACCCTGGGACTCCATCTCCCTACAGCATCCCGAAATGGAAAATGGAAAAAGGGGGAGATTTTCAGATTCTTGGGATTCCCAGCAGCCTGGAGAGGGCAGGGACTGAGTAGATGGGGAACCCCCAGTACAGGTGTGACACCAGCAGCTGGGACAGGGGGGAAGCCCCAAACACCAAAGGAGAGAGACCAGAGACAGGGAACTCCACAAAGGAATTTTCAGGGCTGACCTTGGTGTTTGATACGCTATTAGAGACTCTAGATGTCTGGTGACTTGTAGAGATGGACTTGAGCAAAAGGACATTCAAACTCAACATACTCATCCCTTGTTTTTGCCCAAATCAGGATTTCTCATTCCCAGACCCTGGCTGGATGGAGGAGGAAGCTGTGAGGAAGAGGAAGATGCCCCAGGACAGCCAGGCAGGTGAGGAGGAAGTCAGTGCCCCTTTTCCGCCTCCCTCCTGCTCCATCTCCCAGCCCAGCATGGCCCCTGGCTGCAGGACAACCCCGCTGCAGACACCGTCCTGCTGGGGATGCACTGGGGGAATCTCCTTCCCCTTCCCTGTGTCACGGAGGCAAATCCCATCCTGACCTTGTCCTTCCTCCCCCAGACAAGGAGCTGAGGATGGAGACAAGGGAGGATAAATCCGTACAGCACAACCTCATGGAAGAGGCCATTTTGAGCAGCTCCACGGTGCAGGAATCCAAAAGGGAGAAAAAAGCGCCGGAGATCCAACAGGAGGAAGGACTCCAAACCCATCCCAGGGTGCACTGAGGAGCAAAGACGACCTCTGTGCTGGGAAAGTGGACAGAGCTTCAGCCAGAGCAACACCCCTGTCGAGCA
Organism: Progne subis subis; assembly: GCA_022316685.1. Classification (NCBI taxonomy): domain Eukaryota; kingdom Metazoa; phylum Chordata; class Aves; order Passeriformes; family Hirundinidae; genus Progne; species Progne subis. The sequence goes on along the minus strand of JAKJHU010002094.1, from coordinate 38,136 downwards.
GCAGATGATCCACACTGGGGAGAGGCCCTACGAGTGTCCTGAGTGCAGGAAGGGCTTCAAGCACAACTCCCACCTCATCAGGCACCGGCGCATCCACACTGGGGAGAAGCCCTATGAGTGTAGGGAATGTGGGATGAGCTTCAGCCACAGCTTCAGCCTGATCTGCCACCAGAGGATCCACACCAAGGAACGGCCCCAACGAGTGTGAGCAGTATGGGAAGAGCTTCAGCCAGAGCTCCAGCCTGATCCGCCACCAGAACATCCACACTGAGGAAAGGCCATACAAGTGTGGGGAATGTGAGAAGGGCTTCAACCAGAGGTCCAAACTGATCATCCACCAAATGATCCACACTGGAGAGCGGCCCTATGAGTGTCCACAGTGCCAGAAGAGGTTTCAGACCAGCTCAGATCTCCTTGTGCACCAGCGAATTCACAGAGAGGAGAGGCCCTTCCACTGCCCCGACTGCAGTAAGGGATTTAAGCACAACTCCAACCTCATCAGGCATCGGTGCATCCACACTGGGGAGAGGCCCTACGAGTATCCCCAGTGTGGGAAGAGCTTCAGCCAGAGCTCTCACCTGAGCCAACACCAACGGAGGCATCGGTAAGGGAAGCCCTATGAGTGCCCCAACTTTGGCAGGAGCTTTGTGAGCTGCTCCAACTCCATCCTCCATCAGAGGAGCCACATTGAGCCATGGTGACCCATATTTCCCATGACCCACGCTGAGAAGTCACTTCTCACTTTCTCTGCACCTGGCAATGATGTGAGGTGGGACCAAAGAACATGAGGGTCTGCCCATAGTTCCATCATTTTTAGGGTCAGGAAAGGGACTCACTCTCCAGGCCTGAGCTGGTGTCCATGGAAACCACCCCTGGCATGGGATCTGCATGGAGCTGCCAAGGGGACCGACCCTAGCAACAGGGGCTGGTGATGGTTGCCATGGAAACTGACCATAGCAACAGGGGCTGGTGATGGTTGCCTGCTCATGAACCGAGTGGTCACAGGCCCTCAGAGGGGTTCCATGGGGACTTTTCAAGGGTCTCCAGGCTGTTCCAGAGCTGGAATGTCACAGGCAGAGACAGGGGCTCCATGAAGACCTCCCAGGGGTTTCTGGGGATGCTCAAGAGCCGTGCGGTCAGAGGCAGTCACAGCCATTCCATGCTGACATCCCAGGGCACCTTGGGCTGCAAAGGCACCGATCTGTCACAGGCACTCACGGGGGCTCCACGGTGACATCCCAGGAGTCCCCAGGCTGCAAAGAGCCAGGATGTCCCAGACACTCACAGGGGTTCCTGTCATGGGCAGAGTGGGAGCTTCAGGCAAAAGCTTTTTTCCTTCACTGGAGAAACTCCTGCTGAGTCATGAGGTGGAGAAATGACACCCAACAGCCACCATGGATCCCATACTCCTCCAGCATGCCTAGACTTTTAAAATTCCATCTAAGAATGAGGACTCAGAGCAGCTGGATCCAATGCTAGCCCCTGATTTTTGTCAAAGTCTTATGTCTAAACGATTGGACAGGTGGGTTTGAACCGTATGCAATTTGTCTCACAGGATTACGATGGAATACCAGAAAAATTTGTATAAACACAGCAATCATTTATTCTGATTAGGATTAGACAGATTTATTTACACCACAGAGTAATTTAAAAAAAAAGAGTTATTTACTCCACAGTATAGGAGCTATAACAATTATTACAATATAGTGCTCTAGGAAGCAATTTTGAAGTAAACAGGGCCTTGCTGGTGCTGTTTGAGCCCATTGCAGCAGAGCCTCCTGCTCCAGCAGGAACTGCCTTTCCTGTGCCAGGACCAGGGCACATCCCGCTGCAGGAAAAGCCCAGGCCAGCCCCAGCACAGTGAAGGCCTCGGGCACAAGTGCAGAGTGCCGTGCTGGGAGCTGTTCCAGGGAGAGCCTGAGGCACCAAAGGCACCTTGGCAGCAGCAGCTGCTTCCAGGCCATGGCCAGAAGCCTCCCTTGGCAAGGCGGCCTGGTGGCCACCACTGCAGAGCTGCTGCTCCAGGGCTCATTTCTGGCTAGGCTCTGCCCCAGCCCACAGAGTGTGACCTCAGCCCTGACTCTGTCCCAGCCGCTGTGCCTGAGCCCTGCAAAGCCTAAAGGTCACCTGTGCCAGCCTGGCTCTGTCAGCCCCTGGGGCAGGGCAGGGAAAGGCCAGAGAAGGGGCTGGCTTTGGCTGCTGCATGTGGGCTCCAGCAGAGACAAGGAGGAGTCAAGGGAGTGGATGGAGTCCAGTGAGCAGCCCCTTCTCCCCATGCAATCCTGGAATGCTTTGAGTGGGAAGAGCTCTGCAGTGCTCATCTCATCCAAACCCCTGCCATGAGCAGGGACATCTTTCACCAGATCAGGTTGTTCAGAGCCCTGTCTCAGCTGGACTTGGATGTTTCCAGGGATGGGGCATTGAGCACCTCCCCGGGAACCTGTCCTGGTGTATCACCAACCTCACCATCAAAAAGTTCCTCCACATCTCCGCTTATCTGAGCCTCCCTTCCTTTAGTATAAAACCACCACCCTTTGTCCTATTGTGACAGGCCCTACTTAAAACCTTTGTCCACCATTGCATTTCCAATCACCTGGTTTCTATGGCAATTCCATGACAGGTGTAATGGTTTTAATTTAATAAAACCAGGCAGAAACACCAATTAATGTAGGGCTTTGAGTATTTATTCTCTTTTTGAGGAGGGGAGAGATTAGGAGGAAAAAAAAAAAAACAAACCAAAGCAGGCTTAAGCTTAAAAAATGAACTTTTTTTTTTTTTTTTAATTAACACACACTAAAAGTATTTAAAAAAGTTGAGAAAAAGAAAACTTAATCTAAAACAGAATGACACTTTAAAAACACACTTCTCTTAAAAACTATTAACTTTCTTATTGAACAACATAGAAAGACACCACTTGAGATTTTCAGTCAGTTTCCCTATTGAGACATAATCACTCATTACTTTTGGAGAAGAGCCTCTCTAAGATTTTTTTTATGAAGATGTTTGCCACACAAAAAAATAGTCCAGTGCTCTCAATGGTACACATCTGCTGTCACCCAGAATTTTCACAGACTGTGATGTTCTATCAGCAAGGCCTCTCAGTGTATCTGGGGTACTATTTACGAATACTTCTTCTAATCTAAAAATCATCTTTGTCTCAAAGGCTGAGACCTCCTTTTTAACCCAGGAATGGGGGCTTTAAAGTTCCCAAATAAATTTCAATTACATCAGTCCTCAATTTTGATTAGAATAGCATTCTACCCAACATCACTAAGATACTGCAAAGAACAGTCCATTTCTCCAGGGTTTACCCTAGAGAAAATCTGGTTAAAAATATCCACTTCATAAATCCTATACCAATATTATTAATTCTTTCACTTCTAATCTAACTGACTTCATTCAGTGTCTGTTCTACGTACCCTCTGATTTCTTTCTTTCTCTCAAGGAGGAGTTGTGCTTTAAAAGCTCCATGTTGCTAGGAGAGGGTTAAATCCGCCCGAGGTTGCAAGGGCCACCTGCATGCGCCAGGCTGCAGGAGCTGAAGAAAATGCAAAGCTGTGCAGATGGAGGAAGCTGGCAGATGTCCCTTTTTCCACCCCTCAGTCTCATCCAGGCCGGCCCAGTTCAGAGCTGCCACAGAGCTGTGAAAGGGCTCAACCCAGGCTGCTCCCATGTGGGCAGCAGCTCTCAGGGGCCCGACCTGGGCCTGCCCACCACCCACGATGTTACCTCATGGCTGATTCCAAAGCGAGAGAGAGACCGATCAGCAGCAGATGAGTTTAAAATGTCCCCTCCAAAGTCACATCGACATTTCCCATTGGTCAACTTAGCTGCCAATATCCCGGCCAGCTTTCTGATGGGTACCTGTCCTCTCCCCACCAAAACCACTCCAGGGTGATGGCAGGGAAAAACATTTCATATTTCCCTATAACCAGAAAACAAAACTGTGCTAACCCATGATAGAAGCCAAAGCTAAAAAATCAGCATTCTTTCACAATATTGATTTTTAATTAAATTAAAAAAAAATATATATCACAGTATATTTTGAAATAGCTATTACTAATAATAATTATAATACTATATTTCACTTGCACAAAGAAAACCTGAGCTCAAGATTTAAACCTTCCTTCTCTCACTCCATATGGAGCATTCCAAAACCAATTCTTCCTTCTCTGGTGCTGTTTCCAATGTGCTGTTAACAAAATCCATCCTCATCGTCCCAAACCCACAGTTTTTTTTTCCTTTTTCCATATACAACTTTTGGATGCATTTAAACACATCCAGCAATTCAGCCTCTTTTAACTGACTGCCCCACTGATGACAGGGTGCTCTGACCTCAACCCACTCCAGAGCCAGCAAGATCTGGGGAAGAGCTTCCCATCCAGGAATTTCAGACAGGACTGATTCCTCACATTTACATTTAAAAAGTGACATTTTGTGGTGATCTGGCCAGACTCTGCCAGTGTTGTTTTACCAGTGGGCAGGGTCAGCACCAAAGACACCAACACCACCTGAAGGAATCAGTGTCATTTACTACAGCTCAAAGCAGCAAAGGAGCACAAAAGGAGCGGCTCAGCAATGCACCCAACCATCGCTACCAAGATTGCCTGCAGGGATTGAGAAAGATCCATCACCAGTTCCCCTCAGACTTTCCCATCACCCCACATGCACACAGCAGCTGGGGGAAGCTGTCCAGCCAAGGACTGGAGAGCCGCTCCCGGACACTGGGAATTGCTGCAGGTGCCTCCAGCCACAGGTGAGGCTCCAACCTGGCTGGGAGAGGGCCCAGCTCTGATAGTGCTGAATAAACAAACTGACAGCACTTCTAGTGCAGGAACAGCTGGTTTCATCCTCCTCTTGGGTCCCTCCCAAAGCCTGGCCAGGGCCCAAGGAGGAACCAAGGGAGGTGACTTTGACCATCCAGCCCCAAACAAGGCCAGATGTCAGATTTCATGGCCTTGTCCAGCTTCTAAACACAGAAAGGTCAATACCTGTCTCACTAATGAGTGGATACATCTGTGACAGTGCTAATGACCGTGCATATTTCACTAATGAGGCAGATACAAAGATAACCTTTGGTGGGAAGGTTGATGCAGAGGTCACCTTTGGCTCAGGGCCTGCTGTTCAGGCCTCACTCAGGCCTCTTGTCCAGGCCTGGCATGAGCAGGGACATCTTTCACCACATCAGGTTGTTCAGAGCCCTGTCCCAGCTGGACTTGAATGTTTCCAGGGATGGGGCATTGACCACCTGCAGCCCCCCACATCCCCCCTGGCCACGGAACCTGGCTGCAGAAACGGGTCCTTGGGGTGCTTTCCAAGGAACCTTGAAGGGATCCAAAGCCAGCAGTGGGCTCAGTGCAGTGTCCATGGCCACAGCCCCTTGCCATGGCCCAGGGCAGGGTGGGATGATGATCCACCCTCACTCCTGGCCCAGGGCAGGGCTGCAGGGCCCTTCCCCACAGCCTGTCTGCACACAAGCACTTCCAGGGCTCTCTGCATTTCCCTTCCCTCACTCTTGGCTCACTCACACACCTCTCAACAACCCACCTGGAGCTTTGAGCTGCAAGGAGTTCAAAGCTTGTCTGTCTTTCAGGAGCTGGTCTAATTCTGCCTTCAGCCAACTCTGGATTTTTGTTTATTGGAGAACTTCCTGTGTGTCTAGAACATTCCTTGCATGGTTCTGCCTTGGGAAAGGGGAACATCCTTGGTGGCACCTTGGGCTTGGCACACACTTGAGGAGATTGCCTGAAACTTAGGAGTTTTAGATTGCTAAAAAAGGATCAAAGCCCCTCTTTTCCCTGAGCAAAGCAGGTCCCAGGTGAGTGAGGGGAAACAGGATGGGGGTTGGGGAATGTGGAGCAAGGTTGTCCACACGGGGTCAGACCTCAAGGCACAGCTTCTCTGACCAGGCCAGACCTCCTTAGGAGAGACTCTGGATCAGTATCAGTCACTGACTGCTGCAATCACCTCTGCTCTAAAGAGAAAAATTCACCTATGAAAATAGGTATGTGGATTTCTTAGAAGCTCTCTGAAATATTTCACCCTGACTCTAGAAAAAAAGACTTCCTAATGAACTGCACCAGACCAGAGGGAAATCAAGTAACAACCATGGTTTGTCAGGACTTGCTTGATCCTAATGATCCCTGTGGTGATTTGGTGTTGAGTCCTGGAACCTCAGGGCCTGAGAGGAGATTGCACTAACATTTCCAGGAGTGAAAGAAGAAAAACCCAGAGTCTCAGTGCCTCAATGTGTCCCACTGGTGTCCATCCCCAACACAGGCTCCTCATGGAGTCCATGACAGAGAGAACTGAAGGCCAGAATTGCACAAAAAACCTCTCAGAGACTCAGTGAAGGAAGGAAATTCCAAAGTACCTTAAACACCTTCAGTATCTCAAAGCATTAAGGAGCCCCACTGAGTGTCAATACAAAGCTCTCAAGGGACTCATTAGAGCAGATAATTGGAGGCCATGATTGCACAAACCTCTAAGAGACACAGTGGCACAAAGAAGTACTTAAATTACCTCTGGGTACCTTGAAGCATTAATGAGCCCAGTGAGTGTTGTTACAGGCTAAGAATCTCAAGGGATTCATTAAAGCAGAAACTTAGAGGCTGTGATTTAAGAAACCTCTCAGATTCAGTGTCAAAAAGAAAGTTCCTTAATAAACCTTGAGTATCCTGAAGTATTAATGAGCTCCACTGAGTCTTTATACTGACTAAGGATCCCAAGGGATTTGTTAAAGCAGATAATTGGGACCATGATTGCAGAAAACCTCTCACAGAGGCAGTTTTTAAAGAGAAACATCAAGTACCTTAACTGAAGCACCTTGAAGCATTAAGGAGAGCCACTGAGTGTTGTTACTGACAAAGCCTCTCAAGGGACTAATTAAAGCAGATAATTGGAGGCCATGATTGCACAAACCTCTCAGAGTGTCCCAGGCAAAAGCAAAACCCAAAGTCCTTTGAAGAACCTGCAGTACCTAGGAGCATTCAGGAGCCCCCCAGGGCCATTGCTGACCAAGGCTCCCCAGGGACTCCTTCCAGCACATCCTTGAGGCCACTGGCATGTGAGGGGGATGCTGAGGGCAGCACAAGGGGCTGACAGTGCCCAGCCTTGCTGGGGCTGTGCCAGGAGACCCCAGGGCCTCAGGACAAGGTGTCTCCTCACAGCCCTTGGTGGCACAGACACTGCTGTGCCCCAGGATACCAGGACTTGGCTTCTCTTTGTCCCCACCTGTCATCACTGCCTCCAGTTCTCTGCTCTGCCTGGGGCCTGGGGACACTTTCTCTGTCCTGTCCCTCAGTGGGACCCCTTAAAACTTCAAGAAACTTTGGAGATTGGTTCTAACTTGGAATTCTTGAGAGGTTTCTTCAGCTCCCTCTCAGGGACTGATGTCCAGGGCCTCAGCACAAAGCCCAAGAGGGTCATTAAAGTCCTTGTGCTGTGTCTGTGTTGCTGAGCTGGGCCGGGCTCCTGGCACAGAGGCAGCTCCTGGCAGCCAAGAAGAGCTTAAAAACACATCTCTCTTGATGAGCAACTTTTCTCCCAGCCCATCAGGGCTGGGGCACTGCCTGCAGCCACCCCGGGCACAGCACACAGGCACAGAGAGCTGCAATCACTCAGGGCTGGGAAGGAGCTGAGAAGTGACTGCGGGAGAATCACTCCCAGCCCCTGACACAGGAACCACTGGCTGCAGGACAAGGCAGCTGCAGCTCCTGCAGGGATCTCCTAAAGCTGCAACATCCCAATGCCTACAGATTCTGTGAGTACATTCTCTGATTATCTCTTGTGCAGAGCAGCCAGGGGTGCCCACGGCTGTCCTGCAGAGCAGGGTCCTGCAGCCCAGGGCGCTGTGCTGGGCCAGGGACTCTGCTGCCTGCCAGGGACAGCTCTCAGCCAGCCCTGGGAGCTGCTCACAGCACTGGGGGACAAGATATGGGTGGAAGGAGACAGCTGGTAAGGCATGGAAGTGTTTTCCTTGTGTGCTGACTGCTCCCAGCATGACATTAAACTGCAGAACATTTCCAAGAAGATTATACAGGGAGCACAGCAAGGCATGGGCTGCATAAAAGAAAAAATCCTGCTTTTTTAATCAACTGCTCTGGGTTGCCTGGATGGGAAATTGCACATAGATATTCATCTCTCAGTTCAGATTGAGAAAAAAATTCTCTCAGACCTTAATAAACCAGGCAGTGACAGAAATCAGCAGAGGGTCCCTTGCAGGCAGCACCAGTGTCACTTTTCTAGCCCCTCAGAGTTGCTCTGATGTTGCCATCAGAGCCTGCAGAGCCAGAGCTGGCCCTGGGCAGTGCCTGAGCTGGGAGGGCTCTGCAGGGCACAGCTGAGCCCCCAGGGCTGGGCTGGGCTCTGGCAGCACTGGCAGGGCCCAGCCCTGGGCACAGGGAAGCAGCTGCAGGCAGGGACAGCTCCAGGCAGCAGAGCCCTGGGCAGGCAGTGGGGGAAAGTGCCACCGAAATGTGCTGGGATATTGAAAGTCCTCTCGAGACCAAACTATTCCATGATTCCTTTTTTTACAGAACCCCTTGCCAGGACACTGCAAATGGGGTGTCCCAGCTCCCTCTGCCCCAAGGAGCTCTGGGCAGGGCAGGCTGGAGGCTGGGAATGAGCTGACTCTCCTCCAGCAGAGCCATGGACAGGACCCTGGGTGTGTCCTGGGGATGCCATCCAAGCTGTGAGCTACCCCCATGGGACACTGGGGACAGGAGTGTCCATGGCCAGGAGTGGGGTTGAGACTCTGAGAAAGGCTGAGCCAGTTTGCTCTGCTGTGGCTCCCTCTGCTCTCCGCTGTGTCACGCTGATTTTCAGGGGAACACAGGGACTGCCCTTGATCTCAGAAAGGGCAGCTGGGGACAGATGGAGTGACAAAGCAGCTCCTCTCAGCCTTCACTGAGTTACAGCCAATGCTCTTGTCTTGCACAGTTCTCTCTGATCTCCCTGGGCACAGCAGGGAACCCTCTCCAACTGCCCTTGGCCGTCATTGTTCCTTAGACCTGGCACAGGAGATGCTGCCAAGCTCCTCTGCCTCAGGAGCAGTTTGGGCTGATGAAGTCCAAGCCCAGGACTGGCCCCTGTCCCTGTACCCATGACCCCAGTGCTGCAGAGCAGGGCTGACCCCTTGGTATCCATGGGCAGAGCCTCTGCTCGTCACAGCAACGGGGCCAGATCCCAGCAGAGCTCCAGGCACAGGGATGAAGGAAGGGCTCTGAGAAAAGGAAAATTGGGTGGCAGAGAGCAGCAGGGGCTGGCATGGAAGAAAGGGCTTGGACTTTGCAGCAAAGTCGGCCCTGACTTGCCACTGTCTTTTCCTTCACCAGGACTCCATGGCCAGAGTGAAGAAATGTCCAACAGCAGCTCCATCAGCCACTTCCTCCTGCTGCCATTGGCAGACACACGGCAGCTGCAGCTCCTGCACTTCTGCCTCTTCCTGGGCATCTCCCTGGCTGCCCTCCTGGGCAACGGCCTCATCATCAGCGCCGTAGCCTGCGGCCACCTCCTGCACACGCCCATGTTCTTCTTTCTGCTCAACCTGGCCCTCAGCGACCTGGGCTCCATCCTCACCACTGTCCCCAAAGCCATGCACAATTCCCTCTGGGACACCAGGACCATCTCATACACAGGATGTGCTGCACAGGTCTTTCTGTTTTTCTTCTTTTTTGGAGCGAGTATTTACTCCTGACCATCATGTGCTATGACCGCTACGTGTCCATCTGCAAACCCCTGCACTACGGGACCCTCCTGGGCAGCAGAGCTTGTGCCCACATGGCAGCAGCTGCCTGGGCCAGTGCCTTTCTCTATTCACTGCTGCACACGGCCAATACATTTTCCCTGCCCCTGTGTCATGGCAATGCCTTGGGCCAGTTCTTCTGTGAAATCCCACACATCCTCAAACTCTCCTGTTCCAAATCATACCTAAGAGAACTCTGTCTTATTGCTGTTAGCGCCTGTTTATTATTTGGGTGTTTGTGTTCATTGTTTTCTCCTATATGCAGATCTTCAGGGCTGTGCTGAGGATCCCCTCTGAGCAGGGACGGCACAAAGCCTTTTCCACCTGCCTCCCTCACCTGGCTGTGGTCTCCTTGTTCCTCAGCACTTCCACATTTTCCTACCTGAAGCCCCTCTCCATCTCCTCCCCATCCCTGGATGTGGCCCTGTCAGTTCTGTACTCGGTGGTGACTCCAGCCCTGAACCCCCTCATCTACAGCCTGAGGAACCAGGAGCTCAAGGCTGCAGTGTGGAGACTGATGACTGGATGGTTTCAGAGACATTAAACTGCTGGTCAACTTCTGCAAATCACTTGGAATAAAAGTCTTGATAAGTTGGTTTTTGTTATGGTTTTTTCCCCTTTGTTTTACCTTTTAGTATTGCCCAGAAAGTCAAGCCATTCCTTGGGCCATTTCTCATTTTGTTTCTCTCCACCTTCCCTGTGGCCACACACTGTGTCAATGAGGGGCTGCGATCTTGGTTGCTTTAAATGAACTCAAGGATCTCCCAGCCATGTTTTCTGCAGAGATGCCCCTTTTGTTCCCTTCTCTGCAGCTGCAGCAGCAATGTCTGTGTGCAGAGCTGGGGGCAGATCAGTGCTGGCACAGCAGCTCTGCCCAGGAGCAGCAGCACTTTGTGTTGCAGTGCTGCTCCCGTGGCCCTGCCCCACTGCCCTCCTGGCCCTGGTGTTGCTGTAGGGCCTGAGTGCTCTCGTGGGCTGGGCACAATGCTGGGGGTGGCAGTGCTGGGGCTGCAGCAGGGACAGGCCATGGGCACTGCTGGGGCAGCACTGACGCCTCAGGGCAGGGCCTGGGGACTCCAGGCTCCTTGCCCAGGCTCTCTCCAGAACACGCCCAGGCCAATGCTCAGCAGAGAAAAGCCCCGTGAGCAGCCCCAGGGTGGCCGTGGGCAGGCTGGGGGCAAACAGCATGGCTGGGGCTCTGCAAGGTCCCTGGGGGGAGATGGGAAGGAGCAGCAGAGCAGGGCTGATCCATCCCCACTGCACTGGACACCCCAGGGCAGCGTCCCAGAGCGTCCTCATGCACCTGCCAACAACATCCCCCCTCTGCAGCCCTGGCCTCTCCCCCAGCTTCACACAGGTGCCGCATCCTTGCAGGCACAGGCACGGCAGCACTGGCTCAGGAGCCCCTGTGTGCACTGCCCAGAGCAGGCGTGAGCACCCCCATGGTGTTGGTGGGGGGAGATGAACTGAGGGAGCACAAATGCCATCAGCCCCTGGGGCCAGGAAGGGCTGGGGCCAGCAGGGAAACCACTCAGGTTTGTGGTGGCCTCTGAAGTCAGCCAGAAAGTTTGTTCTAATGCGCTGTGGGTTTCCTGTGCCACTGCAGACGTTGTTGCTCAGAGCCAGGGCTGCCGGGCAGCCATCCCCAAACTGCCCTCAGCATTTCCTTTGAATCACCTTGGCTTTCTTTATTGTTCCTGATACAAATTTCCTTCTACTGCCCACCTCTGTTCCCTTCTCATCCCACCCTGGTTGCCCTTTCCTGTCTGACCCCACTCCCCACGTCAGTTCCTGCATTCCCGGCACCATGGGAATGTCCCTTGAGGAGAAGGATCATCCTCCAAGTGCATCAAGAATTGTCTGCAGGCTCCTGCAGTGCCTCGTGCTGTTCCCTTGCCAGAGGCACACAGGCCAGGGGGGCACATCTGGGCTGCTGTGTCTGGCTGTGGGGCTCCCTGTTCTGGGCAAGGAGGAGGAGCAGCAGAGGCTCTGCAGGTCTGACAGGATGGGCTTTGGGGCTGTGAGGAGAAGTTGAGGCACCTGGGCTGCAGCACATTCTGAAGAGCAGGCCCAGGGCTCATCCTGCAACTTCTCCAAGTGTGGTTTCAGAGAATCATAGAATCAGCAAGGCTGGAAAAGACCTTGGACATCATTAAGTCCAGCCTGTGCCCTGACACTGCCTTCTCTTCCCTGAGGCTCCGCTTCTCTAGGATAAACAACCCCATCTCCCTCAGTCACTCCTCACGAGACTTGTGTTCCAGACCCCTCACCAGCCTTGTTGTTCTTCTCTGGACACACTCCAGCCCCTCCATGTCCTTCCTAAGATCGGGGGCCCAGAACTGGACACAGCACTCAAGGTGCTGCCCAACCACTGCCGAGCACAGAGGAAGAATCACTGCCCTGGTGCTGCTGGTCACATTGTCCTGATCCAGGCCAGGAGCCACTGACCTTGTTAGCCATGTGGGTACACTGCTGGCTCATGTCCAGCCTGCTGTCCGTCAATCCCCCCAGGTCCCCTTTCTGCCTGGCTGCTGTCCAGCCACTCTGTCCCCAGCTTGACAGGTTTTTTTCCTAGAGAAAGGAGGCTCACGGGAGTCAAGGAAGTGTCAGGGTGCAGGATGGACTTGATGATGTCCAAGGTCTTTTTCAACCTCGCTGATTCTGTGATTCTCTGAAACCACCCTTGCAGCAGCTGCAGGATGTGCCCGGGGCCTCCTTTTCAGAAGGTCCAGCAGCCCAGGTGCCTCAACTTCTCCTCAAAGCCCCAAAGCCCATCCTCTCAGTCCTGCAGAGCCTCTCCAGTGCAGGGAAACACTGGGCAACTGAATAGCAGAATCAACATTAATTTTAGCAGAATTAATTTATTTAATAGTTTATATATTTATATAGTTTATATATATTATATATGTTTTATATATATATATATGTATATATATATATTTATTATATATTTTGTTTTTGTTAAACTCCAGTTATGGATTCTAGCTCTACCGTCCACATGTACAGGTGTCTCTCAATTGGCTGAGCCACTTGTTCACGAGGCAGGCACACATCCTTCAGGACTCCTCATTGGTCAAGGGTCCTTCATCATGTTGTGTGTCCTCTAAGTTTAGTGTGGTTTTAAAACAGTTTATCATGCTCTTGGTTCCTATTTTTAGTCCTGTTGTTATCTCAGTAGCCTTGAGGAATTCCTGAGAGCTCCTAGGCAAGGAGCCTCAAGCCCTGTCTTGAAATGCAAGATTTAACCAAAAAAATATATTCTATTATCATCTGTGAACACCAGGAGGGCAGGTTGTTTGTCTCTTCCATGACCCATCCCTCTTATCTCTGAGGGGGATCTTCTCTTAATGGGCCAGCTGTTAAAACCAAATGGGGCATGTGTTCTTGATCTCTTCCACGACCCTGTCCTCCCTCCAGGGAGATATCTTCTGTTAATGGGCCATTGCCACTTTGGGAAGGGCTCTGGTGACCCAGGTTTCCTGTGACCCATGCTGAGAAGTCACCTGTCCCTTTCTCTGCCCCTGGCAATGATGTGAGGTGGGACTGAAGAACATGAGGGTCTGGCCTTGGTCCCATCATTGTCTTTGAGCCCATTCAGGTCATTTCTGGCTGGGCTCTGCCCCAGCCCACAGAGTGTGACATCAGCCCTGACTGTCCCAGCCGCTGTGCCTGAGCCCTGCAAAGCCAAAGGTCACTGTCATGGATTAGCACAGTTTGGTTTTAGTTAGGAAGGAATGTGAAGTGTTACCCTGTAAGGACCCTAGAAATAGTCTTAGAAAGGACAAGGAGCTATCAGAAGCTGGTTTGAGATATTGGCATCTGCTTTGGCCACAGAGAATGTTGAATGCGACTTTGGGCAGTACCCATATAAATCCTGGGTTTGGTCAGGTCAGGCCCTTTTCCTCCTGCTCAAGCTGAACAGGTAACATCGAGTGGGTCCTACTGCATCCCCACACCCACCTCCCCTTCGGGGGGAAGCTCGCCCGAGGCCCAGCCGGACTCCATCGGCTCCTGGGGGGGAGGAGAGGTTGCAGCTAACATCAACCACTTTGAAAAAAACCTCCCCGGAGACCCCCAGAGCAGGGAGGGATCTCCCCTGATAACAACTCATGGGCCCGGTTTTTGGCGAGGTCTGCCCGATTGTCACCGAGGGGTGGGCAGAGCTCTCCTCCCGCTCCCCTCCTCCCGTGTCTTCCAGACTGAGAAGAAAGAGTGGAGGGAGGAAACCAGGCTGATCTGAAATGGAGAGACTGCTGCCTGGAGCAGAAATCACATGGCCACTGCAGGCCTGGGCAGAGTTAACCCTTCCTGGCAACATGGAGCTTCCAAGGCCTGACCTTCCCTGAGAGAGAAAAGAAAGAGACAGAGGGGACGTAGGAAAGACGCATGAAGTCAGTGGAGCAGGAGTGAAAGAACTGATAAAGATTATTAGAAGAGGGATTGAGGATGTGGACATTTTTAACCAAAATTTTCTGCTGTAAACTATGGAGAAATGGACTGTTTCTTGTAACATCTTTAAGTTGTTTCGGGGAATGCTAGTTCTTGTCAAATTTGGGGATTGATATGATTGAGATTTAAGTGGGAATCTTAAAGCCCCTCACTCCTGGGGTAAAAGAAGGTCTCAGCCTTTGAGACCAAGATGATTTAGAGAGGAGTGATTTGAAGCCCTCAGCTCCTGGTAAAAGGAGGTCTCTATTTCTTTTGAGATAGAAACGATTTTAGAGCTAGAAGAGAATCCTTGTTTTATACTAGAAGAAGCTTTCTTAACAGTACCCCAATATACTGAGAGGCCTATAGTAGCCAGGGGAAAGGCTGAGAATGGGTGGAACAGCACAACTGCAAAAATTCCAAGCAGCTGCAGATTTGTGACATTGAGAGCCCAGGACTGTTTTTGTCTTGTGGCGAATGAGTCCATAAGACTCTAGAGAGACTCCTCTCCCAAAGTGACAAAAGATTATATTTAAATGGTGAAACTGACAAAATCACAGCTTGTGTCTCTCTATATTTGTAAGAAAGTTAACAGTTTGTAAGGGAAGGGAAGAGGGTTTTGAAGTTCATTTTGGTTTTTTGGGTTTTTTCCATCTTTTCTTTTCTTATCTTTTCCATTCTTTTAGTGTGTGTTAAAAAACTTTGTTTTTTAAGCTTGAGCCTGCTTTGTTTCTCCTGATCCTCTCCCACAAAAAGAGAGTAACACTACTACTACTAAATTAGCAAACAAAATTTCAAATGTGTAGTCACTATATTAATTAGTGTTTCTGCCAGTTTTAACTAAAACATTACACCTTCCTATGGAAAAGAACTGTCCTTCTTGTCTAGGTGCCCATGGCCACAATTGGGATTCCACCTCCAGCATTGCCTGTTGTGAGAGACTGGAGGAGATTGTTGGCTGGAAACATTTTGTGTGTGGGGAGGAAGGGGCAGGTCCAGCCTTGCCCTGCCCTGAAACCCCAGCACTGCCCTGCCCTGTAACCCCAATCCCCCAGAGCCTCTATCCCAGCCCAGCAGTGTCTGCCAATCCCTGGCACACCAAAGGCAATGCTCCACAGCCACCTCTGCAGCCCCCAGCCCAGCTCCTGAGAGACCAAGTGACCCAAAGTCCCTCCTGGGGGAAGGGCCCAGGAAGACCATGGGGTATTTATGGTTGACCACAAGGCAAGCACATATCTTGACCCCACCTCTTCTTGGAATTTCTATCTGAACACAACTGGAATCCAGGAGGTGGTAGCTGTGTGTGTGCTTCTCTAAATTTTTTTGATCTTTCTCTCTTTCTGTGTCTTATTATTATTCCCTCTTCTTAGAAATTTGATTAACTTAAAATTGAATGGGCTTACAGTTTGTGAAGTTGAATGGGTCAAGTAATGCTTTGAGAAGTGTTTTTTGTGACTTGAATGTTATATAAACCTTTTGCCAAAGTTTATCTGATTTTCTAATGTTGCCAGTAAAGTCTGTTTTGTTGTTTTGAGCTCTTGAGAATCTCTTGTTGCTATTTCTCCAGTGCATTCAACTCAGAGTACTCAAACAATTGTAATTCCTTTTAAATGTCTAGTGAGAGTTTTTGGAGGATGGGGGTCAGGTCTTGTGTGTCCTGCTTGGCACAGCCCAGGCAGGGCTTTCACAGCCACATTGCACACTCCATTTCCCACCTGCACCCGCTGGTGCCTCTGAGTTCTGCTTGCCCAGCCCCAGGGACGCTCTCCTTGTCTGCCCATTCCCCCACGGCCTCTGGGCAGGGATGGCCTCAGTGGGGGCTGCTGACATCCTCAGACACTTGGAGGCTGCTGCTGGATTTGACTTCTCCAGAGGCTTGTTCAGCCTTCAGCTCCTCAGGTCAGGAATTCAGTGCCCCAGGGCTCAGTAACATTCAGACCTTAAAAGGCCAAGCCTCTGGGAAAATTTAAGTTCTCAAATTTTTGGGTTAATTAAACAGATTTTGGAAGTGTGTTCCAAGTGTATATACTATTTTTAGAGAAGACAGTGGAAAAGATGTTTAGATCCTGTTTAGGATTTTTTTCCTATTAATACATTGATATGTTCAATATCCAATTGACATTGAACCCAAGTATCTGCTCATGCAGTTTGAATAGATATAAAAATCAAGACCCTTTATGTCTGACATTCAATCAGACTCTGTCCCTATCCCCATCCCATTTCCCCCATCCAAGCCCCAGGACTCGAGCAGCCTTGTGCAAATCTGAGCTCCCTCCACCCCAGGCTGGACCTGCAGGTTTCAGCTCCTGGGCTCCAACTCCCACCTGCTTCCTTGGAAGAGCTGCCCAAGACACAGAGGGATGTTCATTTATTGTCAGCCAACAAACCCAAGGGAAGGCACAGCTCCATCAAATGCAAAAGTCATTCTTCTCCCTGGCTCTGCCCTGCACCTGATCCTCACAGAGTGTCTTGTTTCTTTCATCCCTCCACTGCCAGGGACTTTCTGGGACAAGGGAGCTCTGTGGCTATGGAGTTGGTCCAAGTGCAGCCAGGTTTGTGTCCTTGAGGGATCAGGAACTGGTGAGACTTGGAGGCACAGAAAGATTTCTCTTCATGACCAACATAAAAAATGGGAACATGATAAAATTTATGAATCATCAAACCACTTCCCCCAGCTCCTTGTGACATCCCAGCAACATCTGACATGTCCACAACCACAAGTGATTTCCATACAGGAAGAATTTTTAACCAAGACATAAGAAGAGGTGATATATAAAATAAAAATACAACTAAGATGCTGACTAAGGTGTTATTTAAACTTCTGAAAAATTGGACAACTCTGGGAACCTCAAAGCATGAAACCAGTCAAGGGAGATGCATTGAAATGACCAGAGACAGCTGCAGGAGGAAATCTGGGAGCAACAGGAAGGACATAGGTACAGCTGCTCTACATGAAGAAATGCCCTTAGACATGGCCATTTAAACAGGAGACCTGGAAACACCTGAAGGAAGAGGGCCATGAATTGTTAGACTGAATGTTGGTGTCAAAGGTAGAGGGGAAGATCGTATTTCTTCTCCTGCCATCAGTAGGAGAATCCAGTAGATCCAGGAAATTCCTGTTCCTGGTGGGAAAGTTTCCACTTCTTAAAAGTACTTAAGTGACCCAGATAACAGAGATTTGCTTGTATAATATGAAACTAAAGGTATTAAAACCTGTGCCCCTTTCCAGGCAGACATCAGTTGTGTGCCCATGCACAGGCAGTGCCTTCGTGCACTGAGGTGCCAGCTGGGATTGGCATCTCTCAGAGAGGAGCTGAGGGAGAGCAGAGCACCTTGCAAGCTGCAGGTCCATGACAGCCCCAGAGGGCTCCTGTCCCAAAACCATCTGCTCTGCTCCAGGCTGGAACAGGGACCAGCATTGTGCCGGGATTGTCAGAGAACTGAGGTGTGTGCTGGAATTCAATCCCCTCCCCATCCCACAGCAGCCCTGCATTTCCCTCCTCCAGCCTTGGTCTCCAGCACAGCCATGGAGGCTCTTTGGGCTCTGCACTTTCCCTGCAGCCACCAAGGGCAGCTGAGCTCTGCCTTTGGCACAGTCAGCCCTGCCCAGCCCAGGCAATGCCCAGCAATTCCTTGTGTGTGCCTGGCCCTGCTGTCAGCCCCGGCAGCGGCTGCGTGGCCCCTTTGTGCCGCGCTGGCCCAGCCATGGTGCCACAGCCCCTGTGCAGGCGCAGGGCAGGACAGGAGCATTGCGGGTGGGAACGGCCCCTGTGCCGTGGTGCCCACAGCAGCCTTGGGGCTCTGTGCCCCATGGCCTCCCTGCTGGGCAGCCTCTGCCAGCTCCTGCACAGCCCGTGGCACCTGTGGGGCTGCACAGACAGCCCTGCCCCGGGCTCTGCCGGGCTCTGGGCCAGCAGAGAGGCCGGGCAGGGCTGGCCATGGCCGGGAACAGGCCCTGAGCCCCGCAGGAGGATGGAGCTGGGCCACAGCCAAACTGCCCCGCAAACCTGGGCTGAGCAGCCAGGGCTGGCAATGGCTGGGGACAGAGGCTGGCGCTGACAAATGTCCAGGGCCGTGTTCCTGCTCTGTCCATGCCACCAAGGGCACAGAGCAGCCTCCTCTCTGGGCCACTTGCCTGCTTTCAATGCCTTCCACAGGCGCTGGCCCTGCCCCACAAGGCCTGGGCTGAGTCCTGCCCCTGCACGCTCACACAGGCTGAGATGGACACTGATGGTTTCTGTGCAGGCTCTCTCAGCCCAGCCCAGCTCCCTCCAAGCTCTGCCAGCTGCCCTGAGCTCTCAGCAGCACCAAGGGCCTCTCCCCAGCACAGCCCAGCCGGCTCTGGCCCCACAGCTCTGCTCAGGGCAGGCTGCTCTGGGCAGGGGCCCCACGGCCTCAGCCCCTCGCAAGGGCACAGCAGCAGCTGCAGCTCAGACAGGACTCAGCCCCAGCCATGGGGAAGGTGCTGGGCCAAGGGAAAAGGAGGCTCCCTGTGTGCCCTGCTCCCTCTCCCTGAGGTGCTGAGAGCTCTGCAGCCCCTGCTGCCATCCCATCTGCCCAGGCCAGCACAACAGCCCCGGCCTTGGGGCCCTCAAGAGCTGCTCCTGCTCCAGGCCCAGGGCCCATCCCAAAGCTGGGGCAGGAAGAAAGCTGTGCCCATTTCTGTTCATTCCTGCTCTGATGAGGATGGATCCTCAGACACTGGGAGATTGCTGTTGAATTTTACTACTCCAGAGCCCTCTTCTTTCTTGAGCCCTTCAGTTCAGGAATTCTGTGACAAAGATTCATACATATTTACTCAAAACACGCAATAAATAAAGCCCATGGGATTAACTCAAATCTTCAGTTCTTCATGGTTAATTAGACAGATTTCAGAAGTATAGTCAAAGTGAATATACTATATAGAAAACAATGCAGAGAGAAGGTTTTTCCCTGTTTTCTTTTCCTGTTTATAGATTGATATCAGCAGTCCCCAGTTGATATTGATCCTGAGCACCTTCTAATGCAGTCTGAATATATATGAAAATCAAGACCCTTCATGGCTGACAACCAGTAACACTTTGTCCCCCCCCCACTATTTCCCTCATCCAACCCCTGGCACTCCTATGGATTAGGAATGGTGTGGCCAGCACGACCAGAGCAGTGATTCTTCCCCTGTACTGGGCACTGATGAGGCTGCACCTCGAGTGCTGTATCCAGTTCTGGGCTCCCCAATTTAGGAAGAATATTGAGGGGCTGGAGTGTGTCCAGAAGAGGGCAACAAGGCTGGTGAGGGGTCTGGAGTACAAGTTCTGTAAGGAGTGGCTGAGGGAGCTGGGGTTGTTTATCCTTGAGAAGAGGAGGCTCAGGGGAGACCTCATCACTCTCTACAGCTCCATGACAGGAGGGTGCAGCTGGTGAGGATTGGGCTCTTCTCCCAGGGAACAGTGACAGGACAAGAGGCCACAGCCTTAAGCTGTTCCAGAGATTGTTTATGCTGGACCTGTGGAAATATTCTTCACCAAAAGAGTGACTGGGCATTGGAATGGGCTGCCCCAGGAGGTGGGTCAGTCATCATCCCTGGAGGTGTCTAAGGAAAGACTGGATGTGGCACTCAATGCCACATGTCTGGGTGACAAGGTGCTGTTGGGTCACAGGTTGGACTTGATGCTCTCCAAGGTCTTTTCCAGCCTGCTTGATTCTCTGATGATGGTGACACTGCAGGGTGCTGGGGAAGCAAGGGGCCATTGTGACACTGCAGGGACGGGTGGCGCTAAGAGGACCAGAGTGACACTGTGCATGATATGGCACCATAGAGCCAAGGGGCCATTGTGACACTGTGGGGATAAATGCAAGCAAGGAGTCCATGGTGACAGTCTGGAGCCTGGTGGAACCACAGAGGCCACTGTGACCCTGTGGAACCAAGGAGATCATTGCTGCACTGCCAGACCTCATGGAACAAAGGATCCTTTGTGACACTCCAGGGTCTTGGGGGCCCAAGGCACCATTGTGACACTGTGGGGGTCAAGGATCCAAGGGACTTTGTGACACCAAGGGGTCCCACGGAACCAAAGGCACACTATGACACTGGGAGGCCTCATGGAATCATGGAGGCCATTGTGACAGTCTAGGGACACAAGGAACCGTGGTGACAGTGAGTTGATCTGCTGGAGGGTAGGAGGGCTGTGCACAGGGCCCCGGACAGGCTGGATCCAGGAAGTCAAATCCAACCATATGAGGTTTAACAAGTCCAGGTACTGAGTCCTGCACTTTGGTCACAACAACTCCTGAAGCAGTGCAGGCTGGGGACAGATTGGCTGGACAGCAGCCAGGAGAAATGGACCTATGAGGACTGATGGAGAGCAGGCTGGACATGAGCCAGCAGTGTGCCCAGATGGCCAAGAAGGCCAATGGCTCCTGGCCTGGATCAGGAATGGTGTGGCCTTCAGGACCAGGGCAGTGATCCTTCCCCAGTGCTCAGCACTCGTTGGGGCAGCACCTTGAGTGCTGTGTCCAGTTCTGGGCCCCCCCAATTTAGGAAGGATATGGAGGGGCTGGAGTGTGTCCAGAGAAGGGCAACGAGGCTGGTGAGGGGTCTGGAACACAAGTCCTGTGAGGAGCAGTAGAGGGAGCTGAGGTTGTTTATCCAGGAGAAGAGGAGGCTCAGGGGAGACAAGACAGTGTCAGGGCACAGATTGGACATGATGATGTCCAAGGTGTTCTCCAACCTTCCTGATTCTGTGATTCTCTGAAACCACCCTTGCAGCAGTTGCAGGATGAGCCCTGGGCCTCCTCTTCAGAAGCTCCAGCAGCCCAGGTGCCTCAGCTTCTCCTCACAGCCCCAAAGCCCATCCTGTAAGTCCTGCAGAGCCTCTGCAGCTCCTCCTCCTTGCCCAAAACAGGGAGCCCCACAGTCAGACACAGCAGCCCAGATGTGCTGCCCTGGCCTGTGGTGCCTCTGGGAAGAGAGCACCACGGGGCACTGCAGGGGCCTGCAGACAATTCTTGAAGCACTTGGAGGATGATCCTGCTCCACAAGGGATGTTCCCATGGTGCCAGCTCAGGAACTGAAAAGGGGAGTGGGGCCTGAGAGGAAAGGGCAACCAGGGATGGGCTGTTTGCAGGGGAGGGAAGAGGAGTGGGCAATAGGAAGAAATTGGTACCAGGAAGAGGAAAGAAAGCCAAGGTGAAGCAAAGGAAAATGCTGAGGACAGTTTAGGGGTGGCTGCCTGGCAGCCCTGGCTCTGAGGAACAACATCTGCAGTGGCACAGGAAACTCACAGCTCATGGGAACAAACTTTCTGGCTGACTTCAGAGGCCACCACAAACCTGAGTGGTTTCCCTGCTGGCCCCCAGCCCTTCCTGGCCCCAGGGGCTGATGATGGCATTTGTGCTCCTCAGGTTCATCTCCCCACACCAACACCATGGGGGTGCTCACGCCTGCTCTGGGCAGTGCACACAGGGGCTCCTGAGCCAGTGCTGCCGTGTCTGTGCCTGCAAGGATGCGGCACCTGTGTGAGCTGGGGGAGAGGCCAGGGCTGCAGAGGGGGGATGTTGTTGGCAGGTGCATGAGGACGCTCTGGGACGCTGCCCTGGGGTGTCCAGTGCAGTGGGGATGGATCAGCCCCTGCTCTGCTGCTCCTTCCCATCTCCCCCAGGCACCTTGCAGAGCCCCAGCCATGCTGTTTGCCCCCAGCCTGCCCACGGCCACCCTGGGGCTGCTCACGGGGCTTTTCTCTGCTGAGCATTGGCCTGGGCGTGTTCTGGAGAGAGCCTGGGCAAGGAGCATCAAGCCCTGTCTTGCAATGCAAGATGTAACTGAAAAAATGTATTCCATTACCATCTGTTAAAACCAGGAGGGCAGGTTGTTTATCTCTTCCATGACCCATTCATTCCTCATATCTCTGAGGGGGATCTTGTCTTAATGGCCCAGCTGTGTAAAACCAAATGGGACAGTGTTCTTGATCTCCTCCATGACCCATCCTCCCTCCAGGGAGATATCTTCTGGTAATGGGCCATTGAGTCTCACTGCATGACTGAGAAAATTACATCATCCCATTGTGAGATGCTCCACTCAGAGGGAGGAGCCAAGCATTCCTACTTAGATATAATCTGAGATTTAAACACCAGAAGCAGCCTGTTTCCACTGGATTCCCAGAGGAAGACCAGACCCATCTACATCACCACTGGAGCTTCAGAAGAAAACTACACCTTCTACAAGATCATTGCCCCAACAAAACCACATCTGTCACTCCAGGAGGACTGCTGCCACGATTTGATTACACTGCTAACAACACCCTGACTACCCGGGTGTCAGGTTGGATTCTGAGTCTTATTTTTTGGGCTTTGTGGTGGTGGTTTTTTTTACTACTGCATTTTAGTTTAATTTTCCTACTGAAGAACTGATATTCCTATTGCCATATCTTTGCTTGAGAGCCCGTTATTTTCAAAATTATAATTCAAAGAGAGGGGGTTTGTATTTTCCATTTCAAGGCAGGCTCCCGCCTTCCATAGAAGACACCTGTCTTACCAGCCCAAGACAGGGAGCTCAGCTCAGGTATCTTGAGTTGGCCCTGGGTTGTTTTTTTTGGTTTTTGTTTGTTTGTTTGTTTGTTTGTTTTTTGTTTGTTGTTGTTGTTGTTGGGGATGTTTGGAGTAGTAAGAACTCCAAAGCTGGGTGATAAATGCCACTTGGGTGGACATTGGGGGTTCCCAGTGGCAGCTGCTGGCAGAGGCAGCCTGGAGGAGCAGAGCCCTGTGTCCCCCAGGAGCCCAGAGAGGGGGATCGCTGCAATTCGCAGGACCTTCAACAGCTTGGAGAGGGGCAGGGGGGACTCCTTGTTTCCCCTGCAACCCAAAGCAGAGAATAAGGGGAGAAGGACCCTGGGAACCCAACCCCCCCCCCCCACCCCCCCCCCCCCAGCATCCCTAAATGGAAAATGGAAAAGGGGGGAGCTTTTCAGATTCCTGGGATTCTCAGCAGCCTGGGGAGGGCAGGGAGAACAGAGACAGGCAACTCCACAAAGGAATTTTCAGGGCTGCTCTTGGTGTTTGATAGGCTGTTAGGGACTCCAGATGTCTGGTGACTTGTAGAGATGGACTTGAGCAAAAGGACATTCAAACTCAACATACTCATCCCTTGTTTTTGTCCAAAGCAGGATTTCCATTCCCAAACCTTGGCTGGATTGCAGAGAAGGCTGTGAGGAAGAGGAAGATGTCCCAGGACAGGCAGGCAGGTGAGGAGGAAGTCAGTGCCCCTTTCCCCCTCTCTCCTGCTCCATCTCCCAGCCCAGCATGGCCCTGGCTGCAGGACAACCCCGCTGCAGACACCGTCCTGCTGGGGATGCACTGGGGGAATCTCCTTCCCCTTCCCTGTGTCACGGAGGCAAATCCCATCCTGACCTTGTCCTTCCTCCCCCAGACAAGGAGCTGAGGATGGAGACCAGGGAGGGCAAATGCCTGCAGCACAACCTCATGGAAGAGGCCGTTTTGAGCAGCTGCATGGTACAGGAATCCAAAAGGGAGAAAAAGCGCCGGAGATCTGACAGGAGGAAGGACTCCAAACCCATCCCAGGGTGCACTGAGGCTGAAAGATCCACCCTGTGCTGGGAAGGTGGACAGAGCTTCAGCCAGTGCAACACCTCTGTCCAGCACCAGATCATCCAAACCGGGGAGAGACCCTACGAGTGTCCTGAGTGTCAGAAGAGGTTTCAGAGAAGCTCCAGTCTCCTCAAGCACCAGCAGATTCACACAGAGGAGAGGCCCTTCCAGTGCTCTGACTGCGGGAAGGGCTTCAAGCACAACTTCCACCTCATCAGGCACCGGAGGATCCACACTGGGGAGAGGCCCTATGAGTGTAGGGAATGTGGGATGAGCTTCAGCCAGAGCTCCAGCCTGATCTGCCACCAGAGGATCCACACCAGGGAATGGCCCTACGAGTGTGAGCAGTGTGGGAAGAGCTTCAGCCAGCGCTCCTACTTGACCCGCCACCAGAACATCCACGCTGAGGAAAGGCCATACAGGTGTGAGGAATGTGGGAAGGGTTTCAACCAGAGGTCCAAACTAAATATCCACAAAATGATCCACACTGGGGAGAGGCCCTATGTGTCCTGAGTGTGGGAAGAGGTTTCGGACCAGCTCAGATCTCCTCGTGCACCAGCGGATTCACAGAGGAGAGGCCCTTCCGCTGCCCCGACTGCAGGAAGGGCTTCAAGCACAACTCCCACCTCATCAGGCACCGGCGCATCCACACTGGAGAGAGGCCCTACGAGTGTCCCCAGTGTGGGAAGAGCTTCTCAGACAGCTCTCACTTGACCCGACACCAACGGAGGCACCGGTAAAGGAAGCCCTGCAAGTGCCCCAACGGTGGGAAGAGCTTCATGTGAGTCTCCAACCTCATCCCCATCAGAGGACACACTTTGGGCAGAGCTCTGGTGACCCACATTTCCCATGATCCATGCTGGGAAGACACCTGTCCCTCTCTCTGCCCCTGGCAATGATGTGAGTTGGGACTGAAGAACATGAGGGTCTGGCCATAGTTCCATCATTGTATTTGATCCCATCTCAGGTCATTGCCAGTGGCAGGAAAGGGAATCTCTCTCTTTTCCCAAGGACAAGGGTATCCTTTCCCAGCAGGAGGAAATATGTGGCTGGGAAGAGCCAGTCAGTGTTGTTGTAGTTTTCCCTGTATATGGTTTGGCTTATCCCTTCTGTTTTCCATATGTTTCTGTTCCTATTGGTTCCTTATCTTGTTGCTGTTTCCAGTAAATTGTTCTTATCCCAGCCCGGGATCTTTATCTTTTGTACTTTCCATGGGAGGCTGGAGGGCAGCGGCGGCAGCTCGATTTTAAGAGGAGCACAAAATTGGGGAATCCCATTCCTAAACCCCGGCCCATGGAAACCGAGCATCCCAGCTGGTGCCAGCCCTGGTTGCCCTGGCAGCAGCCTTGGGAGCGGGTCCCTGGCTGGGGGCTGTGGGAACCTCTTCACTCTGGTGCCCAGGGACAGCACTGGAGGGAAGGGCTGGAGCTGAGTCGGGCAGGTTTAGGTTGGATCTCAGGAAAAGGTTTTTCCCCCAGAGGCTGCTGGACACTGAACAGGCTCCCAGGGAAGGGTCACAGCTCCAGGGCTCTGGGAGCTCCAGCAGCGTTTGGACACCGCTGCCAGGCCCAGGCTGGGATTGTTGGGGTGTCCTGTGCAGGGCCAGGAGCTGGACTCGAGGATCCTGATGGCTCCCTCCCAGCTCAGCCAATTCTGTGCTTCTGGGATCCCATGGCCCTGGGAATGGGACTGCAAATGGTTGCCATGGCAACGGGCTCTGGCTCCAGGCCTGAGCTGGTGTCCATGGAACCACCCCTGGCATGGGATCTGCATGGAGCTGCCAAGGGACCGACCCTAGCAACAGGGCTGGTGATGGTTGCCATGGAAACTGACCATAGCAACAGGGGCTGGGATGGTTGCCATGGAAACTGACCATAGCAACAGGGGCTGGTGATGGTTGCCTGCTAAGGAACCGAGTTGTCACAGGCCCTCAGAGGGGTTCCATGGAGACTTTCCATAAGTCTCCAGGCTGTTCCAGAGCTGGAATGTCACAGGCAGAGACAGGGGCTCCATGGAGACCTCCCAGGGCTTTCTGGGGATGCTCAAGAGCCCTGTGGTCAGAGGCAGTCACAGCCATTCCATGCTGACATCCCAGGGCACCTTGGGCTGCAAAGGCACCGATCTGTCACAGGCACTCACGGGGGCTCCACGGTGACATCCCAGGAGTCCCCAGGCTGCCAAAGAGCCGGGATGTCCCAGACACTCACAGGGGTTCCTGCCATGGGCACAGTGGGAGCTTCAGGCAAAAGCTTCATTTCTTCATTGGAGAAACTCCTGCTGAGTCATGAGGTGGAGAAATGACACCCAACAGCCACCATGGATCCCCAGACTCCTCCAGGATGCCTAGACTTTTAAAATTCCATCTAAGAATGAGGACTCAGAGCAGCTGGATCCAATGCTAGCCCCTGATTTTTGTCAAAGGCTTATGTCTAATTGACTGGACAGGTGGGTTTGAACCATATGCAATTTGTCTCACAGGATTAACGATGGAATACCAGAAAAATTTGTATAAACACAGCAATCATTTATTCTGATTAGGATTAGGCAGATTTATTTACACCACAGAATAAATTAAAAAAAAAAAAAAAAAAAAAAAAAAGAGTTATTTACTCCACAGTACAGAAGCTATAACAATTATGAGAATATAGTGTGTCGGGGGGCTTCCCCAACATTCAGGTGGTTTCAGGGTCCCTTTCCCCCCTGCACAGCTCCGAGCCAAGCCGAAGGAAGAGACGGAGTCTTCAGGTGTAGATTTTTTTCAAGGTTGCATTTTTCGTTTATTGTTTCTTATCTTACAAATTTCTCACAGTCCAACATGATGTTTGCAGCTGCATGGACTTCTCACGTCTCCCCCCGAGCTGGGCAGTCCTTAATCTTTTATACTAATTACTACGTGTTCGTTATTTACTATTTCTTACCAATGTCTATCACTATTACTAAAAAGGTCATCTATACACTGACCCAATCCTCACTAACTACTTTGTGCCAACGTCATAGCAGAAATGGAGTGAGGGAAGGAGAAGGAAGAAGAAGGAGACAACGCCCCAGATTCTCCATCTTGTCCCCATTCACTCCAATGCTATGAACCTAAAATTACTATTTTTTCACTCTGTGATAAACTAAACTACTATTTTTCACACTCCCGTGGCCTGCAAACCCTCTCTCAGTTTAGGAAGTTTTTCCCATGGACTGAGATCAAAGCCAGAGTCTCTCTGAGCTCTGGGCTGGGGTCTCAGAGCCCCCTGCCCAGGTCTCTGACCCTCCAGGGCAACCAAAGGAATGCCCTGGACTCCAACATCTCCCCCTCCTGTTTGAACCAAAAACACTTCCTTGGCCACTCTGTCCACGGCTCGCCGTATACATAGAAACAAACACGGCAAAATCATGAGAAGGATTACAAGCCCTATTAAAATATATATAACTATTTTTAAAAGTTCCTTCCACAGTGATGAAAGGTTTAAACAAATTGAACAAACCATCCATCCATGACGCAGTTACCTCTCCAAGTTTGTTCACACTCTCCTGCAATTGCCTGACGTTTTCATGAATGGATTTGGAATGATCTGACAAATTCATGCAGCACATTCCCTCAAATTCCTCACACCCATGCCGTGGGTCAGCAAAAGGTAATCAATCGCTGCCCTGTTTTGGAGAGTTGCTCGTCTTACACTGTCAATGTCTAACAACATGTCACTCAGTGCAAGAGAGACAGCTCGGGCATGTTTGCTCAGCCAACAACCCACATGATCCAATTGTGTCAAGGCTGCTCCTGATGCTACTGTGGGTAAAAAATTGCAACTGCAATTCTCTGAGCCTTGCTCCATGTGTGAACTTCCTCATCACAATTTGGGTCATACATTTGAACTGATCTTTTCCCTCTCTGTTTTAGTTCTCTCATCAGTGTCATGTCGGGTGTTAGCATGAAAGCATTCCAATGCTGCACGGACCACCTGTGGCATTTGCAGGATCGCGGGCCAAATTTTGTTCCCACAAATGAAAAAGTTTCCCCTTGGTAACTGAGCTGGAACATGATTGGTGGTTTTTCAGCATCTTAGTGTAATTACACCAAGATGATGAATTTCTGTAAAATTGAGGTTTGGAGTGACGTCTATAGTTTTATTTTTTGCCACTCCAGAAAGGCCGAATTTCACACAGAATTGCATTGGGACTGATCCAAGAATTTCCAGTTCCTGGGGTTCAAAAGGAGCCACAGGAAGGAATTTCACCCAAACATCCCATTGGTCCACTGGATTTACAATGGACTTTGAAATTTCTGAAGGGATGTTTTTTGGAATTGGCCATTCAGTCACTGGCAATCCTACTAAACATGTTGAGAAAGGTTTCCCTGGTCTTGAGTGTGTCAGGCAGATGGTATCCAAACCTGATGCATTGGCTAGAGTTTCCCAAACATTCTCTTTTGGTTGAGCCACGGGCAAAACTGCCGCATTGCTCAAGGCAACCAAGAAGAGAATGAGGCATAAGGATAGTTCTTTCATTTTCAATGACCTTTTTCTCATGGGAATCCCTAAAAATGCAACACACCCAAGTCCCAAAGAACTCAAGTCCCAGAGTCTTTTTTGCACGTAGAACGAAGGGATGTCTGCTGCTCTGACACCAGCTCACGTCTGCGTGCCCACTTCTCTTCCTCCGGTCTTGGGGTCCGTCTCTGCTTGCGTCTGGACTCGGTACGGTTTCACGTGTCTTGCTGCCAGCCACTTTGGCCCAACTGCTGTGGAGACACAAGCAAATCCCTTGCCCCAAGTTATCAATTTGAATGGTCCTTCAATTTGACCTGTTTCTGGGTTTCTGACCAAAACTAAAGGGTTTTCCTTCAGTTTTGCTCTCGTGCTGTTTGAAAAATGCCTCATGATTGGTGGAGTTGGCTCTGTAAAAGAGCCATTGAGAAAATTCAACACATACAAGGCTTTATTCAAGCGCATGTATGGTGTTGCGTCTGCTTCTCCTCTTTTTTGTCTGTCCAAAAGGGATTTCAATGTTTGATGTGTTCTTTCAATGATTGCCTGACCTGTTGGAGAGTGTGGGATACCAAAGGTATGATGGACACCCCACCTCTTCAGGAATTTGTCAAGCACTTTCCCTATGTATGTTGGTCCGTTGTCTGTTTTGATTTCTTGCGGCACGCCTAAAGATGCAAATGCCTGCAAGAAATGTCGACAAGCGTGTTGTGCTGTCTCACCTGTGTGCAATGATGCGAAGACTGCACCTGAAAATGTGTCAACTGAAACATGAACATTTTTGAGTTTCCCAAAGGATGGATACTTTGTGACATCAGTTTGCCATAACTGCAAACTGTGCAATCCTCTTGGATTGACTGCTCCCATTGATGCAGGAGGCTGCACAAGCTGGCAATCTGGGCAAGCACTAATGATTTCTTTTGCCTGACTTTTGGAAATGTGAAAGCCTTCCATTAGTGCTTGAGCATTCTGATGAAAGAATGCATGACTCAATTTTGCCTGTTCAAAAATGTTCGGTAAAGTCTTGAAATTGGCATGGTCAATTTGTCTGCGTGTGCATTGCCTTCTGCTAAAAAACCTGGAAGGGATGAATGTGCTCTGATGTGAGAGACAAAGTATTTATGTTTTCTGTTTTGCAACAATGTCCTCATGCATAGTAAATATGAATACAATTTTTCATTGTCAACTTCTCTCAAAAGTGAACCCTCAAGCCTCTTGACCACATTAGCTACGTAAGCTGAGTCTGTGATCAAGTTAAAAGGTTGCTGGAACAGCTCAAAAGTTCTGACCACTGCTGCTAATTCTACTATTTGTGGTGACCCTTGTACTATTCTTATATCTGATTTCCACTCCCCCGTGATGTCATCCTGCCATGTACTTACTGATTTGTGAGTCTTTCCTGAGCCGTCAGTAAAAACCGTTATTGCATCCAACGGCACCTCACTTATTTTCGGTTTTTCTCTGAAACTTATTTTTGCTTTCAACAGCCTGTGACTTGGGAAATGAATAGTACAAACACCTGAGTAATCTAACAATGCAATCTGCAAATCCTCTGACTTTTGCAAAGCCCAATCAAAATAATCTTTTTTCAAAGGCAGGTAAATTGTTGTAAAATCTTTGCCTGCCATTGTTTGCAGCCTGGTCCTAGCTTTGATGATGATCTGAGCTATCATTTCCAGACTTGAGAGGATCGTCCTCGGAGACCTGTAAGATAAAAAAATCCACTCTAAAATCAACAATGGGTCTTTCTGTGATGAATCCCACTGAAAAATCAATCCATACAACTGTATTTTTTCCCCCAACACTGCAAGAAAAAAAGGTAAAGATGTTACAAAGCGATGTGCCTGTCTCTGCTGGAGGGCTCCAGCAATTTTCTCAAGGGCCTCCCGAGCCTCTGGGGTGAGGCTCCTGGGAGATTTGATGTTACTGTCCCCTTTCAAGAGATTGAACAACGGCGCAAGTTCATCATTTGTGATCCCTAAGATGGATCTCATCCAGTTGATTTCCCCCAAAAGTTGTTGCAAATCCTGTAAGTTGTTAACTTCTGTTTTAATTTCTATTTTCTGTGGTTTCACTGTTTGTTCAGTGATTTTCCATCCTAAGTATTTCCAAGGTGCAATTTCCTGAATTTTTGAAGTTGAAATTTCCAAACCTGCATGTTGCACCTCTGTGATCACACAGTCACGAGCTCTCTGCAATTCTGTTGTGTCGGTGCTGCAATGAGCAGATCATCCATATAATGAATGATTTTTGCTCCTGGATGTTTCTCTCGAGCTGGAGACAGTGCCCGTGCAACAAACCATTGGCAGATGGTCGGCGAGTTCCGGAGTCCTTGAGGAAGAACAACCCAATGGTATCTCTGCAGAGGCTCCTCCCTGTTGACACTTGGGATGGAAAAGGCAAATCGAGGAGCATCATCTGGATGAAGTGGAATGTTGAAAAAACAGTCTTTGAGATCAATGATCACAAGCGGCCAATCTCTCGGAATCATTGAGAGAGATGGAAGCCCCAGCTGAAGTGGTCCCATTTCCTCAATGACCTCATTGATTTTTCTGAAGCATCTGTCCCTGAGAAAAAACTTCGAGAGAAAGAAGATGTGGGATCGTGGCGAAATGCTGTTTCAGTGAACCTGCGAAAAAACTTGTTCATAAAGTCCTCAGATAACAAAAATGATGAAGCTTGCTGTGCGAACTCAAGTGCCTTTACTCTTGTGGCAGGAATCCCCTCTGATGCTGTGATTCTGATTATATCTTCATCTGTGATTGACATCTCCTGGTCCTCCTCAACCACATCATCATCCTTCAGCATTGGCAGAGGTTCTCTCGGCTTCTGTTTGAATCGCTGTTCTGAAGAGGTTGATTTTTTATATGAAACTGGAAAAAAATGATGCAGCGTGGGTGTGTCCTCCCAAACCGATGCTTCAGTTGATGCGACTGATGATCTCCGCGCTCGCTGCCTCTCTGCCCCGCCCCTCGGTGACGTCGGCACACTGACAGCTGTTCTCTGCGGGCTCGGAGTTCTGAAGTATCTTTTAAATTCTGGAAAAGCCTGTAAAATCTGAGATATTTTTGGACGCGCGCCCATCCGCAATACCTCAGCAGCTGTCCCTGGATCACCGCACGCAGGCGGCTCAGGTTCATAGCTGCCCGTGGACGTGATCGGGCCCCGCAGCCCCGCTGCCTGGGGGTGGTACCCTCGAGACTCTCCCCGCCTCGGCCACGCCCCGTCCCTGCCCGCTCCGTCTCCGCTGGCCCCGCCCCTGCCCATCTCGGCCCGGCGGTCTCCGGCGGGATACCCCGCCCCATCTCACGTTCAAGGTCCGCCCCGTCTCTTTCGTCATCGGAATCAGCCCCCCCCGAAGAGGAACGCGCCTCGGGCTTTGCCCTGCCCCTGTCGCGCCTGCGCCTGGACCGGCCGCAAGGATTTCTGGGGTTTGTAGTATTCGGCCCGTTCTCGAGCCCTCCCCCGCCGCGGCCCCATCCCCCACGACTGTTCTCGGCGATCTGCGCCTCTGTCTCCCGACGCGCCTTGCAATCGCGTCCCGTCGCGTCCCGCCGCCTCGGCTCCCCGCGCGGCCTCGCCCCCCCGCGCAGTCTCGCTCCCCCCTCCGCGGTTCTGATGGCACTCGCCCCTGCTCTTTCGCCCCCCCGTCCTCTCCACCCGCACCCGGTTTTCCCACGGGAAGGGAAAGGAGCAATGGCGAAGGAGGGGTTTGTCGCTGCGGCGACTCTGGAGGGGTAAAGGGACTTCTAGGTGGAGTTCTTCCCCCCCCCTCCGTGTGCGAATGTGGGGTTTGTTCTTGGATTGCTTCAAAGAAAAGCATGTCCAAATCCTCCTGCTCTGTTGGATGGATCAGAAGCTTCATTTCTCCTGGAATCAATTTTGGGGCTTTTGATGAGCTTTCTGTTGGACCTTGAGATAGTTTTGTTCTTTCCCCTCCCCCTTCTCTTTCCCCTGGGGGATGTGTCAATCCTGGAGTTAGCATGGCTATCTCTTCTGGCTCTGTGCTAACCTCCCTTTGCTTGCTTGGCAGGTGTCCAACCCCGGACGCTTCCCTGCTATATTCTGTTATAACTTCTAACATAATTCTCCCAGCCGACAAAAGTTTTGCGGCAATTTTATCTTTTCTTGTGGCATTATCATAAAGTTTTCTGTTCACTTCCTGCCAAAAACCTGGCTCAAAAAGAAACTGGGTTCACATTGTGAATAGTTACATTTGACCCATAACATTAGGGCTCGGAGCTCCTTATCTTTCAGCGCTATATTGTATTTTGATATTATTTCTTTTAACTGTTCTAATATAATAATTCTCTCTTGTGATGTTGTCCCTCCCATGGGTGTGGTGTATTCTGAATCTCACTGGTCTTACCAATCAAAGGTTTGCTGCAGCTCTGGTCCAATTTGTCTCAGAGATGTCCCGATGTCTGTCCAGCAGATCTCAGGATGACGGGTTCCCGGGCCCTGGAAAGCCGTCGTCTGGGACAAAGTGGAACGAGGTGTTCTTCTTTTGGCCAAACAGGTGTTTTTCTTCTCCGGAGATCTCGGCCTGGCAGTTTGATGTTCTGGGAGCTTTTGATTTTTCTGCAGAGGTTTTGTGACCTTTTTTCGGTGCTCCTTTTCAGGAGTGCGAGTCAGGGATGCCAGATGTTGTCCGGCCAGGGACGCTAGATGTTTCTGCCCACTCACTCAGAGAAGCCAGGTGTTTCTTTCGCGCAGCCAGGGACGCCAGATGTCGGGGGGCTTCCCCAACATTCAGGTGGTTTCAGGGTCCCTTTCCCCTGCACAGCTCCGAGCCAAGCCGAAGGAAGAGACGGAGTCTTCAGGTGTAGATTTTTCAAGGTTGCATTTTTCGTTTATTGTTTCTTATCTTACAAATTTCTCACAGTCCAACATGATGTTTGCAGCTGCATGGACTTCTCACGTCTCCCCCGAGCTGGGCAGTCCTTAATCTTTTATACTAATTACTACGTGTTCGTTATTTACTATTTCTTACCAATGTCTATCACTATTACTAAAAAGGTCATCTATACACTGACCCAATCCTCACTAACTACTTTGTGCCAACGTCATAGCAGAAATGGAGTGAGGGAAGGAGAAGGAAGAAGAAGGAGGCAACGCCCCAGATTCTCCATCTTGTCCCCATTCACTCCAATGCTATGAACCTAAAATTACTATTTTTTCACTCTATGATAAACTAAACTACTATTTTTCACACTCCCGTGGCCTGCAAACCCTCTCTCAGTTTAGGAAGTTTTTCCCATGGACTGAGATCAAAGCCAGTGTCTCTCTGAGCTCTGGGCTGGGGTCTCAGAGCCCCCTGCCCAGGTCTCTGACCCTCCAGGGCAACCAAAGGAATGCCCTGGACTCCAACAGGTGTTCTCATGAATGGATTTGGAATGATCTGACAAATTCATGCAGCACATTCCCTCAAATTCCTCACACCCATGCTCATGGGTCAGCAAAAGATCATCAATTGCTGCCCTGTTTTTGAGACTTGCTCATCTTACACTGTCAATGTCTACCAACATGTCACTCAGTGCAAGAGAGATGGCTCAGGCATGTTTGCTCAGCTAACAACCCACTCGATCTAACTGTGTTAAGGCTGCTTCTGAACTGATTTTTTCCTCTATGTTTTTGTTCTCTCATCAGTGTCATGTTGGGTGTTAGCAATGAATGCATTCCACTGCTGCGTGGACCACCTTTGGCATTTGCAGGATTTGCAGGCCAAATCTTGTCCCCACAAATGAGAAAGTTTCCCCTCAGCAACTGAATCGGGAAATGATTGGATGGTTTTTCCAGCATCTTAGTGTAATTACACCAAAACAATGAATTTCTGCAGAAATTGAGGTTTGGAGTGACATCTGTAACTTAATTTTTTGCCACTCCAGAAAGGCCGAATTTCACACAGAATTGCTTTTGGACCGATCCAAGAATTTCCAGTTCCTGGGGTTCAAAAGGAGCCACAGGAAGGAATTTCATCCAAACATCCCATTGGTCCACTGGATATACCATGAACTTTGAAATCACTGGAGGGATATTTTCTGGAATCAGCCATTCGCTCACTGGCAACTCCACTAAACATGTTGAAAAAGGTTTCCCCTGGCTTTGAGTGTGTCAGGCAGATGGTATCCAAACCTGATGCATTGCCTAGAGTTTCCCAAACATTCTCTTTTGGTTGAGCTACGGGCAAAACCGCCGCACTGCTCAAGGCAACCAAGGAGAGAAAGAAGCACAAGGATAGTTCTTTTATTTTCAATGCCCTCTTTTCCATGGGAATTCCTAGAAATGCAACACCACCCAAGCCCCAAGGAAAACTCAAATCCCAGAGTCTCTTTTGCACGTAGAACGAAGGGATGTCTGCTGTCTTGACACCGGCTCTCGTCTGCGTGCCCACTTCTCTTCCTTCGATCTTGTGGTCTGTCTCTGCTTTCATCTGGACTCGGTACAGTTTCATGTGCTTTGCTGCCAGTCCAACTGCTGTGAAGACACAAGCAAATCCCTTGCCCCAAGTTATTAATTTGAATGGTTTCTCAATTTGCCCTGTTTCTGGGTTTCTGATCAGAATCAAAGGATTTTCCTTCAGTTTCGCTCTTGGATTGACCGCTCCCATGGATGCAGGAGACTGCACAAGCTCACAATCAGGAAAAGCACTAATGATTTCCTTTGTCTGACTTTTGGAAATGTGAAAACTTCTCATTAGTACTTGAGCATTCTGATGAAAGAATGCAGGATTCAATTTTGCCTGTTCAAAAATGTTTGGTAAAGTTCTTGAAATTGTCATGATCAATTTGTCTGCATGTGCACTGCGTTCTGCCAAAAATCCCAGGAGGGATGAATGTGCCCTCACATCAGAGATAAAGTATTTATGTTTTCTGTTTTGCAACAATGTCCTCATACACAGCAAATATGAATACAAATTTTCACTGTCAACCTTTCTCAAAAGTGAATCTCCAAGTTTCCAGACCACACCACCTGTGATCAAACCAAAAGGTTGCTGAAACAGCTCAAAAGCTCTGACCACTGCTGTTAATTCCACTGTTTGTGATGACCCTTGTACTATTCTTATATCTGATTTCCACTCTCCCTTGATGTCATCCTTTGGCTTTTCCCTGAAACTTATTTTTGCCTTCAACAATCTGTGACTTGGAAAATGAATAGTACAAACACCATAGTAATCTAACAATGCAATCTGCAAGTTCTCTGATTTCTGCAATGCCCAATCAAAATATTCTTTTTTCAAAGGCAGGTAAATTGTTGTAAAATCTTTGCCTGCCATTGTTTGCAGCCTGGTCCTAGTTTTGATGATCATCTGAGCTATCATTTCCAGACTTGTGAGGATCATCCTTGGAAACCTGTAAGATAAAAAATTCCACTCTAAAATCAACAATGGGTCCTTCTGTGATGAATCCCACTGAAAAACCAACCCACACAACGGTATCCTCTCTCCCAACACTGCAAGAAAGAATGGCAACAATTCCACAAAACAATCCCCTTTCAAGAGATTCATCAGATCCCTGATAACTTCACGATCCAAACTTTCCCATCTCGGGTTTACATTCTGTGTACCATAAATCACTGGCATACCCATGCCCTTTGCACCCATTGAACATTTCTTTGTGTCTGTCCAGTCTGTTGGCTTGGCAGAAGCCTGTGCAGTGTCTGCCTCTGAATTTGTCTCCTTTGTTTATGGCTTTGCTGCTGCTCCATCCTCTCCAGGATGTTTTGGAAGCTGCACGTCATGTGGTCCTGTTTCTTTTTCTTTCTCCCGCTGAACAGGAACCAGAGTTTGCTGAGCATCCTCAAATTTTTCTGCAGCTTCTTTCCTTGGAAACACCTGTAAAATCTGAGATATTTTTGGACGCGCCCCATCCGTGACATCTCGGCAGCTGCCCCCGAATCCTCACAAGCAACCGATTCAGGAACTGGCAAACTGCTGGTGGGCGGAGCCTGGCCCCGTGGCCTCAGCCGCCTGGGGGTGGTACCTTCGAGGCTCTCTCCGCCTCGGCCACGCCCTGTCCCTGCCTGCTCCGTCTCTGCTTGTCCCGCCCCTGCCCGCTCCGCCTCGGCGGTCTCCGGCGGGATATCCCGCCCCCTCTCACACTCAGAACTCGTCCTGCCTGCTTCGTTATTTGAATCTGCCCCCCTCTGAACAAAGTTGCACTTTAGACTTTTCCCTGCTTCTGCCGCGCCTGCGTTTGAACATGCCGCATGGCTTTCTGAGTCTTGTAGTTCTCGACTTGGTACTTCCGGTTTTTGCATCCCCCTCCCGGCGCTCCGCGACGCGAATGTGTTTTGAGCTATGTGTCCCCTAGCTTGCATCCTCAGCGTGCGCCAAGTCGCTTGCTCAGTTCTCGGGTCTCTGCCCGTTCCAGCTCTGTTGTTCGCTGTCTCACACCCCCCGCGATCCGTGCCTGCGCCTCCCGATGCGCTTTCCCACTGCGCCCCACCGCGCTCCGACGCGATTCGGTCCCCGGCGCAGCCTCGCCTCCCCGCTGTTCTGCAA
Organism: Progne subis subis; assembly: GCA_022316685.1. Taxonomy (NCBI): domain Eukaryota; kingdom Metazoa; phylum Chordata; class Aves; order Passeriformes; family Hirundinidae; genus Progne; species Progne subis. The sequence goes on along the minus strand of JAKJHU010002094.1, from coordinate 1,406 downwards.
ACTGACTCCCATGATCCACCTCCGTCCCGCCCGACGCGTCCTCTAACCGCGCACCCCCGCGCCCGACGCGCTCTGACAAGATGAGTTAGGACCGGCTTCCCGTGCACACCGCTTCCCCGGCGTCTCGCCCTCTGCCTTCCCCCCCCCGCGCTCCGTTCCTCCACGGAGAGGGAAAGGAGCCGTGAAATGATGTCCCGTGACTTTGGGGGATTAAAGAGAGTCTTCCCCCTCCTCTCTCGGGAAGAATGTGGGGTGAGCTCTGGAACCGCCCGAAACAAGAGCATGTCCAATTTCCCCTCTTCTTTTGGGTGAATTAAAAGCTTCCTTTTTCCTGGAATTAATTTTGGGGTTTCTCACGAGCTTCCTGATGAATTTTGAAATGCATGAGAGTTCCCCCCCTCCTCATCCCCTGGAGGAGCTATTGACCTTGAAGATAGCATTCCTCTGTCTCCTGGCACAACCTGCCCCACAGATAAAGCTCTGCTATCTTGCTTTTTGCTGCACGTTGGCGCTTTTCAATCCCGGAATTTTCACTGCTGTTATCTGTTCTTCTAACTTAGTTCTCCCTGCTGCGGGTACAAACCTCACAGCTATCCTGTCTTTTTTCTGTCTAGAAATCTTTTCTTGTGAAATGTTTGATCCCATGATGTGTGTTCTAAATTTCACTGTCTTACCAAAAGCCGAAAGGCTTGCTGCAGCTGTGTCCAGTCCACCTCAGGGTCTGTCCTGATCACTGCCCGCAGATCTCAGGGTGACGGGTTCCAGGGCCCCTTGGAAAACCGTCGTCTGGGACGAACCGAAAACAAGGTGTTTCTTCTTCTTGGCCAGATGGTGTTTCTTTTCCGATGGTGTCTGTTTGGCTTTGATCTTCTGAGAGCTTTGATGTTGCTGCAGAGGTTTTGTTTTGCCTGTTCAGGATTGCCAGATGTTGCGCACCCAGAGACGTCTGTGGCTGCCTGACCAGAGACGCCAGGTGTTTCTGCCCACTCAGAGATGGCAGTGGTTTCTGTGCCCACCAGGGATGCCAGTTGTCGCTGAGCCCATCAGAGGGGCCAGTGTTTTCTGCACCTAGGGACAGCAGTTGTTGAGGGGCTGCTTGCTGCTTGCTTAAATTCCCCGCATTCAGGTGGCTTTAGAGCCTTTTTTGCCCTCTGCAAAGCTCTGAGCCAAGCGCAGGAAAAGACGGAGTCTTCAAGGTTGCATGCTCGTGTTTATTAGTTCTTATCTTACAATTTTCTCAGTGTCTTGCAAGATGTTTGCCGCGGCTCGGACATCTGGTGACTCCCCCCATCCAGGGCTGTCCTTATCTTTTATACTAATTGCTACGTATTCGATATTTACTATTTATTACTAATGTCTATCACTATTACTAAAAAGGTCATCTTTACTTTGATCCAATCCTCACA
>JAKJHU010002093.1:0-49613 GCA_022316685.1 Progne subis subis | reverse complement strand
GTGCCTTGGAGCCTATGTTTGCTACTGTTGACTGAAAAGTATGTTTTGAAGTAGCACCCTATTGCCCTAGATGTCCAGAATGGAGGTCCAGGAGACTAGACAAGTGTTTACTACTGAGTCTTTGGCCTTTTATGCCAAATAAAAATCATAAATTCTTAGAACTATGTATTTATAACAGAAAACTATAAAGGAGAGATGTTGTACATCGTGTGTTATGTATTTGTGTGTCACACCTTATGTGAATGAACATACCACATTATAATAACACAGTCTCCAAACATCCATTCTTTTTTATGACCATTATCCATTAGGAAATGCCATGTAAAACTTAATCCTTTATTCATAAGTACCTCACCTTCTAGCAAAAATTAGAATTGCTTACAGGGCCTCAGTTGCAAATGCAAAACATTCAAAACTCAAACTAATTGGTTATATTAGAAATCACACTTCACTTTTCTCAAGAGGCTGATTGTGAGCTATTTTATGAGCTATTCATGAAAATATCCTGGGGCTGTTTGCATCAAACACTGGGATTTTGTTAGCAGTAAAGCAGGGCAAGTACACCATATGTAGGAAGGCAATTCCCTCACAAAATATATGCTTGGAGGCTACTTAGAAGAACTTAATTTTAATTCCACGGGTTGAGGAACTGCCCATCATCTGCTTTGTCAGAAAAAGAGAGTTGAGTTTTTTGTCTCTTTCAGAGTCTGAAATTACTAAAGCTGAAAAGATTTCCCTCAAAAAACAAGGAGTGTTTTGAGGAGCATGGCGATACCTGTCTGCAGAACTGACCATTGGCCAAGGGAAGGTCCTGCTGCCTAGAGCCAAGCCCAAGGTGCCCCTGGGGATTTGTCACATCCCCTGCCTCCTCTGGTAATGTTCCCATAGAGCACAGCAGGAGGGATTGCAGCAATTTGCCAGCACAGGGAGGCACAACCTGAGCTCCTACTGATGTCTCCACTCCAAGCCTAGGTAGCACTTTCAGGCCAGCAATGACAAATTCTGCAGCTCTGGCTTCACAGTTGTTGTTGGCAGTGCTGTGACAGCCTCTGCCACCAAGGAAGCATATCTGCAGGGGCAGGATGGTGTAGAGATGCCTCTCAGAGAATGAAAGAGCACCCTCAAACAGCATCTAGCAGAGTTAATGAAGGGGTGGTAAATAACTTTGAAGGGAAGAGATTCTAAAAACCTGTATCTGTGAAAATAAGAGAAAATAGGAGTCTCTTATTAATAAGAGACAAAGAAGAGGGAAAGGGAGAAGGGAGAAGGGAGAAGGGAGAAGGGGGAAGAGAGAAGGGAGAAGGGAGAAGGGAGAAGGGGGAAGGGGGAAGGGAAAGGGAAAGGGAAACGGAAACGGAAAGGGAAACGGAAAGGGAAACGGAAAGGAAGAGAGGGAGAGAGTCCTTGGAAATTCTGATTTTATCTAAAGGACATTTTCTGACAACAGAGATGTTTGCTACAATAACTAACCCCTTCCCACATGCTTTTAACATCCTGATATTAACTAAACCAAATGAGTTTTTAAAGCAATAGGAAAGAAATTAGTGAAACATTTTCCTTCAAGACCAAGTATCTGACAATAACTGAGTGCTATGGTTAATGGCATTTGAATATTCACAGAAATGATCAAAGCATCAAAACAATTAAACAGGTCTTTTAGAATCCAGCATAAGTTGCACTGTTAAGATTAAATAGAGATTCACATTGTGCTATGTGCTTTTTATAGTCTTGAAAACAGAAGCTTAATAACATTATTTCATGCACACACAATAACATAAAGAATTACAACCCATGCCTTTTTGTCCTGGTAAGTATTTGTTGCAGCAGCCATATTTCTTGTGAATAAAGATGTGTTCAAAGGCCTTTTTTCCCCTTTTCTGTTGGAAACTGTTTCATATTAAAAAAACCCCAAACTATTAGTCCTATATGTAGTCTCTTCTTCTTGTCTAGGAATGAGCCCAACTCTTGTAGTGGTTTCAAGTTCGCTAAATTTTGGTTGCCAAATTTAGTGTAGTGGTCCTAGTGTTTATTCTCTTTTTGTGGGAGCAAGATTAGGAGAAGAGCAAAACAGGTTCAAGCTTAAAAATAAACAAATAGTTTATTAACACACACTAAAAGAATGGAAAAGAAAAGCTGGAAAAAAATGAAACCAAAACAAAACAGAATTAAACTTCAAAACACTCCTCCCTCCCACTACAAACTGTTAACTTTCTTACAAAACAATATAGAAAGACACAACCTGTGATTTTTCAGTCAGTTTCACCATTTCATCTTTCATCACTCTGGGAGAGAGTCTCTCTAGAGTACTTTGGAGACTTGCCACATGCCTACAACAGTCTTGTGGCTCCCAACGCGACAAATCTGCAACTGTCTGGAATTTTTGCAGATTGTGCTGTTCCACCCATTAGCAGCATTTCTCCTGGCTACTTATGGGCCTCTCAGTGTATTTGGGGTACTGTTTAAGAATGCTTCTAGTATAAAACAAGGATTCTCTTCTCCCATCTCTAAAATTGTCTCTATCTCAAAAGAAATAAAGCCTCCTTTTACACCAGGAGCCAAGGGCTTCAAATCACTTTCTCTCTAAAATCATCTTTGTCTCAAAGGCTGAGGCCTCCTTTCACCCAAGGAGCGAGGGCTTTGAGACTCTCACTTCAATCTCAATCATATCAGTCCCCAATTTTGATTAGAAACAGGATTCCCCCAAACAACATTAAGCTGTTACAAGAAACAATCCATTTCTCCATAGTTTACCCCAGAGAAGTCCAGTTAAAAATGTCCACTTTCTCGCTCCCTCTGTCCAATAATATTATCAATTCTTTCACTTCTGATCCACTGACTTCATGTGGTGTCTTTTCTACATGCACTCTGTCTTTTCCTTCTCTCTCAGGGAAGGTTTAAGCCTTGGAAGCTTCATGTTGCCAGGAAATCTGCCCAGGCCTGCAGTGGCCATGTGATTCTCTGCCCCTGGCTGCAGGGCTGTGGAGACACAAAGCTGTGCTGACTGGGGGAGGGTGGTGGATGTCCTCCTTTCCAACCCTTGGTCTCATTTGGAGTGGCTCAGCTCAGAATTATTATAAAGCTGCAGGCTTTCTTTCTCTGCTGCCAGCAGCTATTAAGCTGGGCCGTGGCTTAGCCCCCTCTCCCATGGCCCTGGGCACATGGCCAGCATTACCGAACTGCAGCCTCCCCTCTCCCCCGCTGGCAGCCAGGGGAAAGAGGTCTCTCCTGGCCCAGGCCGTTCCCTGTGCTGGCAGCGGCTCCCAGAGGCCTGGCCCGGCCGCCCAGAGGGCAGTGCGGCCTGAGCCGGGCCCTCCTGCTTCCCACGATGTTACCTTGCGTGCCGGCCTGGAAGGAAGAGAGTGACCTGCAGGGAATCAGGGCTTTTCTAGGTACTTCCCAAAGTCGCATTTGACATGCTCAGTGGTCAAAACAGATGCTAATATCCCAAACTAGTCTTCTGGTAGGTCCCTGTCCTTTCTAAAGCAATTCCATGGTCCTGACAGGGAAAAACACTCCATATTCCTCCCTAACTAAAAACCAAACTGTGCCAACCCATGACAAATCTCCAGGCAAATAAAAAAGGATACAAAATTTTAGAAGTTACAGTGTTAGTGAACTTGACTTGAATTCAGTTTTGACTTCTGAAGAATTTAAAATCTAGCCTAGAATAACACAACCTCCTCACCTTTCCTTAGTGATATGTAAAAGGCCAGAACAAGAAAAGAGAATGTGACTTATTCTGCTGGTGCTTGTTGAAATCAATATATAATGGGAAATTATTGTTATTAGGGAAAGAACAGTCTAAATTACATGACAGTCTCTTGCCTTGGTGAGCACTTAGCCCTCTGTGATACACTTCACCTCAATATAGACTTCAGGTGGTTTGTTGTTTTGCTTTTTCTTCCTCCAAAACACCAGGAGATCAAGATTCTTGGGAGAAATAGGACTTTCACTTTCAAAGGTAAAGAGAAGCTCTGAAGGGATTCTTCCTAGATAAAATACTCTGGTGATTTTATCACACCCTATTCTCAAACTTTTGGCACCAGGTCCTACTCTGGAACACCATGACTTCCACATAATCTGAAAGAGGGAACAAATCAAACTTCAAGAGCTGGTCCTACCATTAAAACCAATGTTCCTCCCACCAGAAACTTCTTTTCCAATGATCTGCAATCCTCAGTGTTTATTTCAAAAAAATACTTCTCTTTTGATTAGGTTTACATCAGTTCTACATGCTTTTATGAGCTTTTTATGCTCATATTGTATTTTTATCTATATATGTTTAATACCACTATTTGCTTATTACAACCATCCAGGACTCACTTTTGACTCTTCTCTCCATCTTCCTGCAGAAGGTCGGGTCACTGGGTTTTACACCAATAAAAATCCAGGTTGTTCAGATCCTAGGCAAGATGGGCAAGCACAGTTTCTCTGCTGACACAGTGATTGGTGAAAAACCCCTCTATTGTCACTGGATAACAAAAGAAAAGAGGAAGTTTCTGTTCATTGGAAAGTCTGTTTACCCTGAAGGATTCTGTCCTCTCCTTCCCCACTCTGCTGCCTGTCTCCTCTTGCCTTGACAGCTGTGCAACCTTTGTCTGCTCCGGCCATGCTGGGGGTCCAGACTGGCAGCTGGGCAAGGACAAGCAGCATTTTCTGCCCCAGGTCCCGGCTGTCCGCAACTGACGGGAGCAGCAGGAACCACCGGTAGTGAGGTGAAAAACATTTGTCCATAACTGGTCAGTGTCAGGTGAACTCCCTTCTTCCTATGAATGAAGCCAAACTGGAACACTGATAGGATATTGAGAGTTCCAAGACAGAATTCCAAGACTGTCTCTCCTGCAAATAAGGCTATTACATTTCAATGCCCTCTGTGTGTCTCCAGAAGAGTTCCAACTGCAGAATATGGCCCCACCCACAAGATAGCTTTTTAGAATAAACTCATAGTTTAACTTTAGCATGCGTTTCTGCAGATCTGGGCTCTTCCTGGATGAATCTACTTTCTGTGTTCTGTTGTGATGAGAAACTCAGAAGCCAACAAATCCAGATCTGATGGGGAGATAGAAAAGGCTGTGATTATAAAGTGTTAGTGTTTATGCAGATGAGTTTTACAATCCTTACTTTAATATACATACATATTCTAATATACATTAGAATAAATACTATTTAAGAGGAATTCCAATCCCCTGGGAAGCTCAAATACATTTATGCGTTCGAGGTTGCTGTGTGCCTCCTGTGATATTTGATCCAAGGCTGCAATAGAGCTTTGTGTCCCAAAGCCACATTCTGGAGCCTGACCAATGTGTTTGGATTCTTGCAACCACTGCAGGCACTTCAGCCCCCAGTGCTCCAGCTGGCAGTGCTGGTGGTGCAGCATTGACATCCTCCAGCTCAGCATGGAATGCACCTGGGGAAGAGGAATTTCCACCAGTAGATCTGCACCTTGCTGTTGAGGCAAAGATTCAGATCAGGAGACCCCTGCCTGAAAGGTCTCGTTTTGTTCAGGTAACTCCATTGAACAGGGATGAAAGGGGCTGGACTGAGAGCTTTTGAATGTTGTTGCATAGCTGAGAAGCAAAAGCTTCTTGAATTCAGCTGTAAATGGACAGGGGAGGATTTGCTTGGTAAAGCAAGATTTCTGAAAGAAGAGGGAATAAAAAGTCTCATCCCCAGAGAGGATGAGAGGTGTGAGCCTCTGTTGGCCAAGTCTGGGCGCTCCTTTTCCTGGGAAGATTCCCTCGTGCAGGGTCATTTGTGGTGATGAAGTGGAAGCTTTTGCAACTTTTGGACTGTGTTTGAGAAGTTAATCTTCTCCATCGTTGAAGGGCTTTGGGAGCCCAGACCTCCTTGTTAGGAACAAGGGATGAAAGTGTGTGAGCCCTGGCATCTTTAGAGAGCAGATGTGTTGGTTTTGAGGCCCCATGACTTGTGTGATTAGTGAGAAGGACATTGTTGGTCCTGGACATGAAATGGTTAAGGACTCCTTTAAGCCCAGGGGCTTCTTCTATGTTGAAGAGCAATTCAATCAGGGACCATTGTGTTTGACATATTCCCTCTTTGGATTAGGAATCCCCTTTCTCTTAACTCTTGTCTCTTTCCAGACTTGCCCAGAGCATTTAGTTTCTGTATTGGCACAAGGATTTTTTCAAATTATTCTACAACTTTGTCAAAGTTTAATATGCAGACCCATTGCCTGCTGTAGATTTATTATTGAAGAAGGAGAGACTCGAGGTGAGGAGGGGGATTTTTTGGAATTGCCCAGATCTTACTGCCAAGTGCAATGGCCTTTTGTCCTCTGTAAACTCACACATACCAGATTTCAAAAGTGATTTCTTCCTCAAGAGAAGGAAATGTGGCAGGCTCTGAACTATTGTATCCCTGAAGTGATTCCAAGAAGATAGCAAGGGATCTTTGGGTTTCTTTCTTCTGGTTTTCTTCCAAGGGGAATATTAGTGTTGTCCCTGAGTCTTCAGGAAGGGAGCCTGTGAACAAGGCTGCAGCAGAAGGAGCTTTGCCTGGTGCTGAGAGCTGTGGGAACAGTTCCCAGGAGCCCAAGGAGCTTGGTAAGGAGAGAGCCCACATTGGTTTAGAGAGGTATGAGACAGCTGCTCTAAGCCTGCCTGTGACAGGAAGGGAGATCAGAAGAGCTGAGTCCTTGTCTGCAGGGTTGGTGCTTCCTGGTGCCTTTAGCTCAAATCCTGCACTGGTACAATCTCCCCAAGCCCTGCCCTCCACGCTTCTCCAGAGGCTCTGACACTAAGTCCTCTGCTGTGGCAAGAGAGCAGGAAACAAGCCTGACCTTGTGGGAGTTGTGTCATCAACTCATGTGTTCCAATTTGGTTCATAACTAAGCTCACAGCACCTTTCAGCTTCAACCATTTCAGCAAGGACTGAGGTCTCTCTGTAAGCACAGAGAAAGAACAAGGCTGGGTTTCTTTGCGGGAACTGGGACTGTCTGTGTTTCAGGCTCTGGTGGGTGCCATTTGTACTGCAAGTACTGAGACTTTGCCGAGGTACTTCAATGCTTTACACAGTTTTGGAAACATGGAAGGATTCCTGTTCTTTAAAGAGCAGGCTTCAAAAACGCTCCCAAGTGAGATTCTGCCTTTCAGGCCACCTTGCACAGTCTTTGGTAGAAGAAGTTACTTCCAAAGAGAAAGATGCACAGAGGGTGATATTGACTCAGTGTTCCCTTTGCTTCCTAGATATCCATCTGATTTGCCTTACCAAGAGGGCTGCCCTGCATGGGAAGAAGAGATTGAGGGGAAGCCTGTGACCATTGGGCAGGAGGAATCCCTCTGCTTTTAGATACATTTAGAGACTTGAACAGTTTTACTTGTATATACGTATTGTTGCATTTATAGATTTCTAGAGTGTTTATATAGCTATAGATTTATATTTACAGATCTATATAGTTAAATGTAGATGAATATATGGTTAGAGATGTGACAGAATTATGTTTTTATATATGTAGATAAATTTATATTTTTCAGAGTTAAATTTATGTATGTGTAGAGTAATATTTATATATATAAAATTATATTTATAAACGTGTAGTTATATAGTAAGATGAATATGGATTTTTAGATGGATAGATTGATGTTGGTGTAGGCCTAGGCCGCATTTTTACCTCTTTCCCCCTCAGCTGCCTTTTTTACCTCATATTTTTTCCCCTGTGCCCCCTCTGTCCCTTCATCCTGTGCCGGGTCTGAGCTGGCGGCCAGGCCAGACAGAGCAGCAGTTCCAGCTCCAGGTGTCCCTGGAGTGGTGGGAGCTAGCCAGTGGCTATCAAGAGCAATGAGCAGATGTAAATGCTGGAGAATTTTGGCCATGAAAATCTCCAGCCATGCCCAGCACATGCCCCACTTGCACTGAAGCTGTGCAAGGAAAAGTGCAAATTTGGGATGGCAGCAGAGACAGACATTGGCTAAGGACTCGCTGCAAAGGCCTGCTGAGGAAACTCCAGGATTCCAGAGTGTAGAACTCCAACCAGGATCCAGCCAGGTAGGAGAAATCATTCACAATGAAAAAGAGAGCCAAAATGTGGCAAAGAAGATGTGAAGATACTCTGAGAATCATAAAATGCTCCAAATCACCACTGCCTAGGCACGTCTTCAGCAAAAATAATTTGTTAAAAACTGAACACCTTCCATGAAAGATAGATTGCACTTTCCCCTTCTCTTTCCTTGCTTTGTGAGTGGAAGATGTCCTTATAACTGAGAGTTTTTGCCCTTCAGCTCGTCCCTCACATTAAATCAAAGATCCTGTACTCCCACTTGGCACCATAAATGAAAGCAGCCCTGCCCTCATATCAGTGTTTGCAAAGTGTTCCCTCCTTCTGTCCTCACATCTCACAAACTGAACCATCCCCTTCCTGTCCAAATTGTGCCTGAGGTGCGTGAGGCCTCCAGGAGCTCAGGAGGGTGCAATACCACTACAGGTGGGAAGGTTTTGCAAAGCTTTCTAAGCATCAGGGTTTGCCAGTCTTCCCCTGGAACACTGTCCTACTCATGAATGCTCTTGGAGGACACTGTGTCTCCAGTTCACTTGAGTAAAGTTTGCTTTCTTCATGGCTTGAATAGAGGGAAATGAAAATTATCGTTTTTAGAGTGAAATTTGGGGTTGGGTGCAGCTGGGTTTGCTCCATTACTTGCTGTGGAAAGTAAAGTAAAAGCTTTAAATTCCCACCAACAGAAGCTGACTGCCAGCCCACACAGCGACCTGAATGAGGCCCTTGCTGCATGCTGGTCCAAGGGAAAAGCTGCAACAAAATCCCCTTTTAGTGCAGATTGAGCCTCAATGTAGTGTTGTCTCCAGGGCTGTCTGTGGGATGACAAAGTAATCCAGCCAGAAACTGTGGATGTGTGAGTTCCAACAGCAACCTGCTTCTCCGGAGTGAGGGACAGGGCCAGCACAAAAGCCTGAAAGCTGTTCCAGGTAGTGGAGAAGGCCAGGTTGTCCTAGTGCAAGGATGGCCTTCGAAGGGGACCTTCACACCTTGTGCTACTGACAAACGGCAGCTGGTGGCCTTCCACAAAATGCTTCTTTTGTCCAGCTCTTTGAAATGTTCCAGCCAGCAACAATTCCTGTTGCTCACACCAGCCCCTTTCCAAGCAGGAGGAATTGTGTAGGCAGCCTGACAGCTTAGTGGCAGGAGAATAAAATACTCAGCTGAGTGTTAACTCGCTGTCAGAAGCCACATCCTCAGTCCCTTGTCTCTTCCAGTTGTCTCATATGTAGAGGAAGCAGCAGGAAATCACTGATCCTGGAAGGAAAAGCAGAAGGAGGAGAGGCAGTGGCCTGTTGCAGTGCATGTTTTATTTTGTTTTGTTTAAAGCATTTTTATTCTGGAATTTGTAATGGTTGGTTCCGATGTACCCCCCGGTTTTCCCAATGGTTTCTTCCCCACTTGTTTGTCATATGTCCACCTGTTGTTGTCAATCATCCCCCTCCCCGACTTGTCCCTGTCAGTCCCCTCTCTCTCTCCTCTTGGGTGCTCTGTCTGTCACTCTGGGGCCCTTCCCTGGTTTCTGGAAAGTTCCAGGGAGGCCGTTGAGTGATAGGCTGGTGCCTGGGAAATCCCCCTCCCACCTCTTGTGATTTGTTTATTGTTAAGAAGTTGACACCCCCAGTTACACCCTCTGACACCCTGATTGGCTGACCCCTTGTTGCCACCCCTTGGTCCTCCCCCAGTTAAAAGTTCATGCACAGCCGGGGTCGGGGCTCTCTGTCTGGGCAGCAGTGGGTGGAGGCAGAGCTCCTGGTCGGTGTCCCCTCTAATAAATCCTGTTCAACCCTGTCCGAGAGAGTCAGCTCTTTGTCTGTTGCCGCTGTCGTGTCTCAGTCTAGTCCTGTCGCCAGTGTGGGGGAGCCAAGGCCCCTCAGGGAGGAGGTTGCCTGCCCTGCTCTCAGCCCCGACCTCATACGCATCTGCCCGCAGTGCAGAGGCTGAGCTAGCCTGCGGTCAGCGCCTGCCAGGCGTGCAAGAACACTGCAACAGTGGCTGGTTCCTGGGGCTTTGGGAGCAGTGAGAGCCATCCAAAATACAACCTCTGCTGGGTTGTGGAGATAATTCTGACCAACCCAGCAATGCTCTGTGTGAGACTGGAGCCATCTGTGAATATGAACATGGAAGTCTGACCTTGTAAAACAGAGAAAGGTGTCCTTGGGTATTTGCCAAAGCCTGGGTGGGTGTCGCAAGGTGGAGTGATGAGGGCTGTAAGGAGGGGGTTTGGTATTATTTTCCTATGGTTTTGTTAAGAGTAGGAAAAGAAATTGATTCATGGCATAAGTATACGTTGCCTAAAGAGAGCTCTGGGTTTGATTTAGAATGACCGGAAATGAAAGGCCAGAAACCATAAGGATTAAACAGTAAGAGGGATTTAAAAAAAAAAAAAAAAAAAAAAAAAAAAAAAAAAAAAAAAAAAAAAAAAAAAAAAAAAAAGAGAGAGAGAGAGAAATAATGAGAAAAACTAAAGAAAGTAGGAATTTGTAAGAAGATTGCCAGGACTCACTGTTCTTGGTGATATTTCAAGAGTTCTGTGTTTACCAAAGAGACTGAAGAAAATTGACTGTGTATATACATATATTCCCTGTGCTCGCCTATAGCTTCCTGGAGCTGAGGGAATTCAGCTAGGTGAGAGTAAAGAAGAATCATTTGCCTTCAGCAAGATCCATAATAAGTAAAGATAAGGCACTTTAAGCTGACCCTGGTTTTCCCTGGCTGCTGTTACAGTCCAGTCCTTGATGATGAGCACAAACTCAGTTTGGTTCTTGCATTCCTTCCCACTGTGGTCTCAGCATGGGATGCTGGTGTCTGGTGCCCAAAGCTTGCACAGGGCAGCTGAGAGGCCACAGAGCACCTTGATTTTGCACCAGTCTTGTCATCTCCTAAAAATAAAGTCTCTGGGCAGACCTTTTTTCTCAGTTTCTCTTCCATTCATATTAACACGACTGAGCAGGGATGCCCATGAGTGCCCAAGTGATTTTGACAAAGATTTTGACAAAGACGTTGTAGCTATGGAGGTGGAAATGAGTAATAAACTGGCAGGAACTTCTTGGGGAAGGAAATAAAATCCTTTAATCCCAGTCATAAATTACATCAAGTTCTGTCCAACAGTAAGTTTTCTGTTCTCACCTCTATGAGGAAAGCCATGCTATAGCCTCCTTTCTCTGACAATTAGAAATCCTCTTCTAAATTGCATCCTAAGCTTTTAAATAGCCATTTGCTCTTGTGACAATGCTGTTCTTCAGTTTGAATCACTCTCCTGTTCCTCCTCTCTCCCTCTTTGTTGGAACAAGTGACTAATTCATACGTTAAGAGAAAATGCTGAGAATGTGCCAAGTCTCTTCATGCTGAACTTAAGATTTCCCTGATTTTTTTTTCATTTTCTCATCAGACTCAGTACATCCTGGAACTAGCCGTTTAGTTGTGTACTGATGTCTTGCTCTTTATAATCAATAATGCTCCCTTGGGTCTTCCTCTGTCTGTTTAGTGTTGTGATGAGGTTTGCAGGGGAGTTGGAAGTGTGTGAACTCTGGCAACTTCAAAAATGCACAAGGACTAAGGGACAGGGAAGGAACAGCATTTCTCTTTTGAGGTGTTCTTCTTTTCCTAATTCTATGCAAATTCTCGGTGATGTTTTGTGCTTATCCAGAGTCTGCAGCCTTCAAGATTTTCAAAATCCTCCTTCCTTGGCCTTTCCCTAACTGAAAGCTTGCTGGTTCTTGAGAGGATAGTGGCAGTGAGATAGACATAATTATCTCACCTAATTAGCTGTGGTATTTTTTGCTAGGGACAGGCAGGCTGTCATTTATAGGACAGCTGACAGCTCTCCATCTGCACTGTATTTGAGTCAGATGAATTCTGTGCTGGTACAGAGATCAGAGTAAAAGAGAAAGAAAGTAGCACATGACCTGAAGATTTAGACAAAATGGTGACCGAGCACGTAAATCTGCACCATTTCATTTGTGTTTAGACCCAATTAAATTATTATTCCCGACATGGGCATCCTTTCATGATGTTCAGGAAGTGAATGCATTGTGCCAGTTTCCATGGTGCTGGGTGGGAGTGTCTGCCTCTTTTCTCTGGCACATTTCAGAGGAAGCCAAATGCCTTGGAGACAACTGAAGGATGGCATTTGAGAGCTTTATCTTCAGTACAACACGTTTTGGGGAATAAGGCTCAACATCCCTGTGCTAATGTTCAAAGCAGAAGTCAGAGTCTACTTCTATCCCTTAGTCCATTAGCCCTTGGTACCTGAAGCACCTCTTACACTATGCCAAGTGCTGGTGTTGTCAGGTGAGCAGTGGGATTTTTTTTTTTTTTTTTTCTCTTATTTGAGTATATTTCTAGATTGATCTGTGACCTGAGCTAGCTGAACATACCACAGTAGCATTCCACATCAGTTCAAGGAAAGCAGAATGGGTCTGGAAGAGGGCTGGAAGGAGATGCATTTAGGCAGCACCTCAGTGTTAAGCTGAGATTCTGTGGATTCTGTGAAACTATGCCTGGGTTCTGAATTCAGTTTAGATGTGGCCCTGCCTTGCTTTCTGTTTAACTTCTTATTTACAGAAAAAGTGACAAGCACTTTCCATCTCCAAAGGAATGTGGAGAGAATCAGGGAGCATTTCCTGCTTGGATGGGATGAGGATGGAAGTTGAGTGTCCATGCGAAGAAGAGGAGAATGCAGAGCTCCTATCTCTATGTGGAATAAGATAGGCTTTAGCCTGGTGCAAGGAATCCAGAGAGGTAGACTGGGGAAGAAGAAGGAGAAAGCTTCCAAAACCTTACATAAAGCCTTTGCCCTTTTCAGGGATGTTTACAGCAGGACAAAGACACACCTGGAGCAGGTGTTGCTGCACTATGCTTACACAACAGTTTCCTTGTTTTTTCTTCAGAAGGAACCCATCAGGAATGCAGAGTTATAGTAACTCTTGTTCCAAGAACACTGAGTTAAATCTACAGGTGAAAAAAACAAACCACCAGGTTTTTTTTCTGGCATGAGTTATTTCAAAACAGTGGCTTTGACTTTTATATGATAGTCAGTGACTCACACATAAAAGTTTCCTGTGTACTCTGCATTGAAAGTAATAGTCTTTATGAATCATTCAAATCACACACACACACACACACACCCCCACACACACACCCCCACCCCCAAAAAAAAAAAAAAAAAAAAAAAGAAAAGCAAAAACCCCCTAAACTGAAAACAGGATGTCATGTGATTAACTCAACATGGGATTCAGCATGTACACAATGAAAAGGAAGCATATTTAGGTCAATTACAGTATAATCAGAAAGAGACTGGCTTTGGCAACCATCAAAGGCTCTGAGTTAAATCAATCATGATGTTAATTTAACAACAATCTCTGCAAAGTAACTTGTCCTTCCACAATCCATGTACGCCCAAGTTTGACATACTTTAAAAACTTGTCACTACCCTGGAAAAAACATAAATTTCCAGACACTAAGCAGTATGTTGGGGGTTAGATTTCTTCAATTTTTACTTATAGAATTTGTGAAAATAGCTGCCTTCCAAGCAGTTGACCTGGCTTCGCTTCCTGGCCAACACACCAATTAATGTAGTAGGTTCTATGTTGTCTAAACACCAATTTACACATTAGAATGGTTTACTCCTTTTCTACTGTGAGACAGGATTAGGAGAAGAGCAAAGCAGGCTCAAACTTTTAGGGGTATAAAGAACACTTTATTAATAAAACTTCATTATTAACACAAAAGAAAAATTAGCAAGAATAAGGAAGAAAATTTCAAAATACTTCTCCTTCCACAACTTTCTTTTTTTCCCCGCTGACAATGTACAGAGACAAAACTTTAGAACTTAGGTCAGTTGACCACCTCTAAAATAGTCTTTCTTCAGTTCTCTTAGGGAGGAAGTCTCTTTTGTCATGTCATGGAGACTTCTCCACAAGAAAACAGTTCTCTCATGGCCTCAATTTCTCACAAATAGCAGCCGCCCAGAAATCTGTATTCATGAAGTCTCCCTCATCTCATGCAGCCTTCCCACAGCTGCATTCATGGGCCATGTCAAACATATGGGATATTATAAGGACGAGCTGTTCAAAAGCAAAGGCTCTCTTCATCTGTCTCTGAGATCATAAAGAGCTCTCCTTCTTCTTTCCCTACAGGGCAGAGCATCTTTATTACTCAATCTCTTTCTGTCCAAACTTCTCATGAGATCACAGCTACTTCAATATCTACTTGCTTTTACACTAATGCCTTTGCTCATATCTGCAATTTGAACACTCCATCTCCTCATACTGTCTTCATGAATTTAAGGGGTATTCTAGTGTATCAACAGTCCATGGCCTTGCAAAAGAATTTCAGCCTAAGGCATCTCCTCCTTCTCCTCCCATCTGGGACTTAACTCCTTCTTCACTGACTTTGGTGTCTTCATGTTGCCTCTTTACATGTTTTCACTCTATCCTTTTCTCCCACTTGAGAGAGGATCAATGTCCTGTAAGTTTCATCTGTGCAATAAAGAAGTTAATACCTTGCCCGGGGCCTGCAGTGGTCACGATGGTTTCTGCTGGGTGGTGGCTGAAGCAGTCACAGCGATCGGTTTCAGGCTGCGCTGGGGCTGCGCCAGGATCTCGTGGCTTGGTCTGGCCAGTGCTGCAGCAGGGGTAGGGCCCAGCCCTGCCAGGCCCACGCCGGAGGTGGAGGGGACCAGCCTGGCGGTAAGATGTTAACAGCTGCCGGGGCCCAGCCTGATCGGGATGGGGCCTCTCAACATCCCCTGCCCCTGCCTGGCAGCCACTAGGGCCCGGCCCGGCTGGGACTGGGCCCAGTGGACTCCCCGGGAAGGGGCTCGGCCCCTCGGCAGCGCCTGCCTGGCCTGGCCTGGCCTGGCCCAGCCGCGTAGAGGAAGGCTGGACCGGCCTGTTTCCTATTCCCAGGTCGGAAGAAAAGAGAGCTTTTCGGGGGTTTGTTCAGTTTTCAACATGTGTGTTCACAGAGGCTTGTTCAGCTTCCTAGTGGTTTAACAAGGTGTCAGTATTCAAAACGAGTCACTGGTTGGTTTTGATTGGAAGAAAACTGTTAGCAGCTTCTCTTAGAAAAATCACTTCTGTGGGCGGCTTCTTCCCTGCTCACTACATGTCAATCAATGCAAAACCAGCACACAGTAGTACACAGATCCTCTCTGGATCAGGCAAACACAAACCATGCAAATTGGAAACACCCATGGATGCATCCCCGGGACCCATTCCACAGCAAGGTCACCTACCCCTTACATAGCCTCTGTAGGAAGTGTTTTATCAAGCAAGCAAACACCACCAGAATAATTTTACTGCTGGGGAAACAGAATTCCAGAGAGGTCCCTTTGCCAGCTAATGGGGTTGATCCATTAGAGTACGGTTTTCAGTGTGGTGCTTTAACCTCAAGACCTCAGTGCTTCATCATTGCTGACACACAACTGAGCTGCTGCTTATGCACAGCTTTCAACCCATCTGAAAGCACCCAATGTGCTGAAAGCACCCAAAGAGCTTTCTCCTTCACACACATCACACTGTAAGTGAAATACAATAGTGCAAACCTGTTGAGGCGAGTTCTTTCCCAGTGGTTTGTCCCCAAGCTCCCTACAATCTTCATACAATGGGTTTGGCCCTAAGGCAGTTCCCTCCCATTTTCTAGATCCTTGTATGCCAATCCCTGTTTGTCCCAGCCCCTTGCTTGTCAATCAATGCTTATTCCTTCCTTCCAGAAAATTCCATGTTCCTTGACACCCTGTTGATTCCTTTTAATTGTAACCTCCCCTTATGTTCCCCCATTGGCTTGGATTTCGTGGACCCCTCCTCATGATCCTCCCCTGTTGAATTGTCATTGATTGCAGCATTGTGTCCATCCCTTCTCCATCCCCATTTAAAAGTTCATGTCTCCCCATATTCGGGGTTCTCTCTCCCTGGACCTTTTGACAGCAATAAACCTGTTGGAACCTCATACTGAGAGCCTCCTCCTCCTCCTTCTTTGCTCAGTCCTTGACATTACCCCACTCCAGCATCTTGGGGCCAGCAGCCCCAGAGGACCTGCCTAAAGGCTAGCCCAACGCCCAGCTCTCCACACTTGACACGTGGATGCCCCATATGGATCCAGCCGGGGCATAAAAGCCTTCGGGGATGCATCACAAACCCACGTCACATAAACTACAGGAGTTGTGTGACTTTTTGTTGATGGATGAAAAAAATAGATGGTGTGTGTAGCCCTCAGCCAACCACACAGACTGATGGGGGGAGAGGCAGGAAGAAGGGTGCAAAAGTATCACGAACATGGTGGGGAAAATTGGAGAATTTGAAAAAATATGTATTGAGAAAGGAACTGGAAAAAAATGAAAATGTCAAAGTTCCATTCACTCTTGTGAGAGCTTGAATAGTTTTGTCATGGATGACATCAGCACCAAGCAGGATAGTTCATACCATCAGGAAGACTTTCCAGTCACTTTGCACATGTCCACTATCCCCTTGCAGCCTGCATTACCTCTTCAGAGCAGGCTGCAATCTCTCAGTCACCTTCTCGTCCTTTTTATGTTAATGGTCTTGAGTACAGACCATACTGAACAGCACCCAGCCTCTGTTTTTTGAGGCGGTTTTCTTCTTTTCAGGAACACAGCCCAAATTTGTTGCATTTTCAGAGGCATTTTGAGTTCTTAACTGAGAAGGCTGAGTGAAAAAGAGAAAAGGGTTAAAAACAACTCAGGAAAATGTTTGAGTTCTTTCCTTTCCATAAACCAGAAGAGAAGAAAATGAGTCAGAGGAAAGCCCCAATTCAGAACAGATTTATATACTGTGAGATCACCTTTGATGAAGGAAGCTTTAAAGGATGTTAATTCAACACGAGCATTTCCCAGGATCTGGGTAAAAAATGATGTTGAAGTAGAAGAATACCGTGAGATACGAGCTCAGATTTTATCCACTGAGTCAGGCGCTGGAAAAGGCTGCCCAGGGCAGTCACCATCCCTGGAGGGGTTTAAAATACATGGAGATGTGACACTTACAGACATGGTCTCCTGGTGGGCTTGGCAGTGCTTGGATAGAAATTTGGCTTGATACTCAAGAATTTTTTCTAGCCTAAACTGTGGTGATTCAATGATGCTGTGGTTTTAAACATACATGGGAAAGCCTAATCCAGCAAAAATTTTAGAGTGTTTGACTATTCATGACAATATAGACTAGTAATCACTCTAGACTTCTCATAGAAAGTCGTTTGTTAAAAAATTAAGAAAAATTAAGAAGAATGTAACAGTTGATTACATTCAGTCCACTCAGGGAGAGACAGTCTCCAAATGTCAGTGTTTTCCTGCAAAAGCGTAAAAAGGAAATATGTCTTTGTTTTGAAACAGCATTGCCAGCTGGCAATTTACACTCCTTTAAATAGAGAAGGGAAGATTGTGTATGAGTTAAAAAGAAGACTGTTTTAAGAGGTGTGACTTACATGCACTCAGTCCAAAATGCAGTCAGTCCCCTTTTATCCCCTTTTTAAGAAAACAGTAGAAAATAAAAATTGCGCTTTTTTTCCCCCTGTGGATGTTTTCTGGTTTAGAATTGTTTCTTTGTGTTTGTTTGCAATTACCCATTCATACCTTACCTAATACAAGATGTCATGGTCCAGCAGTGCAGCTGCATTAAGCAACCTGGATGAGAAAAAAAATCCAAGAAGGTACCATCTTCCTTGTTCTTTGTACTTAATTTAGTTCTGTTTAGGGAGGAAGAGAAAATTAATGGTGGGGGGAAAGGGCAAAGGCTTCAGAGAGCAGGCCAGTCAAGTACAAGTGATCAGCAGAGCCCAGAAGCAAAGAGTATTGCCCAGAGCCTCTTAAAATCTGCCGGGTTTTGCAAACCTGGAAGTTGTGACTAGGAAAATGAAGTGCAATAAAGTGCTTATAGAACTATCAGAAGCATATTAGGGTACTTATAACATTAATTGCACTGTAGCATGGGTACCAGTGCTAGGTTATAGGGGCACAGCCAGTTTGCCAGAAGCTCCTGGGGTGCCCAAAGTGTTTGGGAGTCACACAGGGAGCCCAGGTACAGAGAACAGTACCAAGGCCATGCTGTTGGAAGGATTCAGGGTGGTCCATCTGCAATAGGACATGAGGAAACAAAGAATCACAGGAAACAAAGAATGACAGCATCACAGAATATGATTCTTTAAGAAAAGACTGGATGTGGCACTCAGTGACATGGTTTGGTTGACAAGGTGGTGTTCGGTCATAGATTGGACTTGATGATCTCAATGTTCTTTTTCTACCTCATTAATTCTGTAATTCTGTGATTCTATATTAGGCTGATTTGGAAGGGACCATTCGGATTTTCAAAGTTCAGCTCCTGGCCCTGCACAGGACACCTCAAAACCCACAGCATGTGCCTGAGAGCATTATCCAGATCCTGAACTCTGGCAGGCTTGGTGCTCTGACCACTCCCCTGGGAAAAAGTTGTTGTCATCTCTTCTTTTACTGAAGAGTTAGGGTCTCTCCCTTTTTAGTTCTCCTAAATCTGTGAGTTTAAGGCGCTATTTGGAACCTTTCAAGTCATTGTTTCAAACACAGCCTGTTAAATTCAGAAACTGAGTGGCAGTGGAAGAGGGGCAAATATAAACTGTTTATTTTGCATTCCATATTAGAACCATGCTAAAAAAAAGAGGATTATCAAACAGGAAGGGTTAAAATCCTGGAATACACCTCCCCTTATCCCACACCCTCTTTTTTTTCTTTTCATTGAATTCTAGCCAGCAATTCTAAACTAATAGTTTGCTGTGTCGCTAGTGGACACAAGTAAATACTCACAGATTTGACTCCACGCAAAATGAAGGCTGAAGAAGAAAAGACTATTGTTTACAAAGACCTCACTTTTATAGGTTTTGAAGAATGCCCAGGGATTGGAGAACAAGGCTACCACCTCTCCACCCCACTGGCCAGGCTAGAAGTCCATCAGTTGACTATGATCAGAAAGGAATGTGGAAAAACAAGATGTTTACATCAGGAAACTGTGAGAAAATTCAGTCAGAGCTGTAAACATCTCACAGAAGCTCCCATAATATGCCAACAGTTTGCCACTGAAGGTGCCAGGCTGCTTGATATGATTTCTTTTTGATTGTATAAATAGACTGATGTTACAGGTCATGGCTTCCCACACAACAAGTAAGGAACTGGAAAAAATCAGCCCTAAAGGAGGACATGGCCATGCAGAGGTCCAGGGTACACTCAGCAGGCTTAGCAGGGACCATACATTCCATCACTGGGACACCTGTTAAGGTTCAATCAGTGTAGCTCTAAGTAAATTTCTTTGTTTAGACTGCATTAATTGCATCCAATTTAACTTTCCATTTCAGACAATTTTAAATTTTAAATTAGGGTGGCATTGCTGTGTTTGTCATCCAATTGCATTCATTTGTGTAACTATCCTTGTTATATTTTGAGAGGGAGAAAAGTTAATTTAGGAAAACCCATTGTCCTGGTTTGGAGACAAATTTGGGGGAAAACCCCTGTATAGGATCCCTCTGGGAAGCAAACCCAAGTGGCCCCTCCCTCCAACCAGTCTAGAAAAAAAAACCTTTGTGGAGAAAAGTGGAAAAAACTATTTTACTATACAAATAAAGTGCATACAAGTATAAAGAATGAATAATATGAAACAATAAAACCTCTCGTTCTGGAGTGAGATGGCAAATTGAGAAAGTCCTTGCCGTGGGTGTAGCTCGGCTCTCTCTCAGTCTCTCCTCAGTCCCAGTCCCTCCGGCGCTGCTGGAAAATGCCGAGCTCCAGGCCCCGGTGGGCCGCAGGTGCAGCCCCCAGTGCTCCCCTGGGTTTTCAGTCCAGAGCAGGTTTAAACAGTTCCAAGAAAAAAGAAAGAAAAAAAACAGTCCAGGGAACTTCTCTGCCCTAGCTAGCTGAAACTAACTAAAAGCAAAAAGATCTCTGTCCTGCAGTCTCTCCAAGCCTCCGCCAAACACCCTATCCGCAGAAGAATGTGGAGGAGTCAGGCAGTGCTCTCAAAACAAACTCCGCGCTTCTCCTTGCTCTTAGAACCAGTCTTAAAGGCACAGGACTCAATATACAGAGTTCAAACAGAACAGACGATTGGGGATACAAGCATCATAAAGTTACCCTAGGACATTCCACCCCTTATCCCCATATTGTCAATTTACTAAAACTAATATTTACCCTAGGACATTCCACCCCTTATCCCCATATTGTCAATTTACTAAAACTAATATATACTCTAGCTCTACACACACATATATCTATATAAAAACAATATGCAATATACAGCTACATACAGTGGCAGTACCATTCAGCACACAACGATAATTACACACGGTTCTCACCCAACAATCAAATCTCCCTGGGGTACACATCGTGTGGTTCCATCTTTCTGCATTACCCACTATGTGCAACCTGGCCCCTGAGCAAAGACAGTCCCACGGATGGGATCCTCTGTACTTGAAGCAGAATTGATCCAAACTGTCTTCCCTAACAAACCTCTTACATGTACTACTGGGACTTTCTCTCCATCTACTATATGTAGGGGCTCAGATTGGGCAGGGCCTGCTCGGTTGGTGGAACCTCGGGTGTTAACTAACCAGGTGGCCTTTGCTAGATGCTGCTCCCAATTTTTGAATGATCCCCCACCCAGTGCTTTCAGGGTGGTTTTTAGCAGTCCATTGTATCTTTCTACCTTCCCTGAAGCTGGTGCATGATAGGGGATATGGTACACCCACTCAAAGCCATGTTGCCTAGCCCAGTTGTTGATGAGGCTGTTCTTGAAATGAGTTCCATTGTCTGACTCAATCCTCTCAGGGGTACCATGCTTCCAAAGAACTTGCTTTTCAAGGCCTAGAATGGTGTTCCGGGCAGTAGCGTGAGGCACAGGGTAGGTCTCCAGCCATCCAGTTGTGGCTTCCACCATGGTCAGCACGTAGCGCTTGCCTTGGCGGGTTTGGGGAAGGGTGATGTAGTCAATCTGCCAGGCTTCCCCGTACTTATACTTGGACCATCGCCCACCATACCATAGGGGCTTCACCCGCTTGGCCTGCTTGATGGCAGCACACGTCTCACAGTCATGGATAACCTGAGAAATACTGTCCATGGTTAGATCCACCCCTCGGTCTCATGCCCACTTATAGGTGGCATCTCTGCCCTGGTGACCTGAGGCATCATGGGCCCATCGAGCTAGGAACAACTCTCCCTTGTGTTGCCAATCTAAGTCTATCTTTGACACCTCTATCTTTGCAGCTTGATCTACCTGCTCGTTGTTTCGGTGCTCCTCATTAGCCCGACTCTTGGGGACATGGGCATCTACATGACGGACTTTGACAGGTAGCTTCTCTACCCGAGTGGGAATGTCCTTCCACTCATCTGCAGCCCAGATTGGCTTTCCCCTGCACTCCCAATTGGCCTTTTTCCACTTCTCCAGCCATCCCCACAGAGCATTGGCTACCATCCACGAATCAGTGTAGAGGTAGAGCTTTGGCCACTTCTCTCTTTCAGCAATGTCCAGGGCCAGTTGAACAGCTTTGAGTTCAGCAAATTGGCTTGACCCACCTTCTCCTTCAGTGGCTTGTGCAACCTTTCGTGTGGGGCTCCATACAGCTGCTTTCCACTTCCGGTTCATCCCTACGATGCGGCAGGAACCGTCAGTGAAAAGAGCGTAGCGTGTTTCTTCTGCTGGCAGTTGGTTGTATGGTGGAGCTTCTTCAGCACGTGTCACTTGTTCCTGCTCCTCTTCATCCATGAGACCAAAGTTTTCACCTTCCGGCCAGTTTGTAATTATTTCCAGAATCCCAGGGCAATTTGAGTTTCCAATGCGGGCGCGCTGAGTGATGAGGGCAATCCATTCGCTCCATGTGGCATTGGTGGCATGGTGGGTAGAGGGAACTTCTGCTTTGAACATCCATCCCAGCACTGGTAGTCGCAGTGCCAGCAGGAGTTGTGTTTCAGTGCCTACTACTTCTGAGGCAGCTTGAAGTCCTTCATAGGCAGCTAAGATTTCCTTCTCTCTTGGAGTGTAGTTGGTTTCGGATCCTCTGTAGCTTCGGCTCCAGAATCCTAGTGGTCGGCCCCGAGTCTCCCCAGGCACCTTCTGCCAAAGGCTCCAGGACAGGCCATTGTTCCCCGCTGCTGAGTAGAGCACGTTCTTCACCTCTGGTCCCGTCCTGACTGGGCCAAGGGCTACTGCATGAGCGATCTCCTGCTTGATCTGGGCAAAGGCTTGTTGCTGTTCAGGGCCCCAGTGGAAATCGTTCTTCTTGCGGGTGACTAGGTAGAGAGGGCTCACAATCTGGCTGTACTCAGGAATGTGCATCCTCCAGAAACCTATGGCGCCTAGGAAAGCTTGTGTTTCCTTTTTTGTTGGTTGGTGGACAAATTGCTGTGATTTTGTTGATGACTTCAGTGGGAATCTGACGCCTTCCATCTTGCCACTTTATTCCTAGAAACTGGATCTCTCGAGCAGGTCCCTTAACTTTGCTCTTCTTGATAGCAAAGCCAGCCTTCAGGAGAATCTGGAGGATCTTCTCTCCTTTCTCAAACACTTCCATTGCCGTGTTCCCCCACACAATGATGTCATCAATGTACTGTAGATGTTCCGGAGCCTCACTCTTTTCCAGTGCAGCCTGAATCAGTCCATGGCAGATGGTGGGTCTGTGTTTCCACCCCTGGGGCAATCGGTTCCAGGTGTACTGAACGCCCCTCCAGGTGAAAGCAAACTGAGGCCTGCATTCTGCAGCCAGAAGAATGGAGAAAAATGCGTTAGCAATGTCAATTGTGGCGTACCGTTTTGCTGCCTTGGACTCCAGCTCGCACTGGAGTTCCAGCCATGTCTGGCACAGCAGCGCTCAATGGTGGAGTCACTTCGTTCAAGGCACGGTAGTCCACAGTCAATCTCCATTCTCCGTCAGACTTGCGCACAGGCCAGATGGGGCTGTTGAAGGGTGAGTGGGTTTTGCTGACCACCCCTTGGGTCTCCAGCTCACGGATCATCTTGTGAATGGGGATCACAGCATCTCGAGTTGTTCTGTACTGTCGGCGATGCACTGTTGAAGTGGCAATTGGCACTTGTTGCTCTTCCACCTTCAGAAGACCTACAGCAGATGGGTTCTCTGATAGTCCAGGCAAGGTATTCAACTGCTTACCATCCCCTGTCTCTACAGCTGCTATCCCGAATGCCCACCTAAATCCCTTCGGGTCTTTGTAATACCCATTCCGGAGGAAGTCTATGCCCAAAATGCATGGAGCCTCTGGGCCAGTCACAATAGGGTGTCTCTTCCACTCATTTCCAGTCAGGCTCGCATCAGCTTCCACCAAAGTAAAATCTTGTGAACCCCCTGTCACCCCAGCAATGGAAACAGATTCTTCCCCCACATGTCTTGATGGGAGTAATGTGCACTGTGCACCAGTGTCAACTAAGGCCTCATATTTTTGTGGTTCTGATGTGCCAGGCCAACGAATCCACACAGTCCAAAAAACACGGTTTTCCCTAGCCTCTACCTGGCTAGAGGCAGGGCTCCTCTAAGCCTGATTATCCTTATTTCCCTGGGTAACCGTAGCTGCTTCCTTCTTGCTAGAACTTCCTCTCACAGTCTTGCCATCCAACAATTCATGCAGCCGTTGTGTCATAGCATCAGTAGATCCTCCATCCCATCTTTTCATGTTTTCTCCACATTCACGTAGGAGGACCCACAGCTTAGCCCATGGGATGCCTTTTCCCTCTCTATCTAGGGAACGTTTGCGTGTGGTGCCAGAGCCCCTAACTTGTACTGCAGAGATCTGGAGAATGTTCTCCTTGAGTTCTTTGAGATTCTCCTCCACCTTGTCTGCTAATCCCCGCACCTGTGTTTCCAAAGCTGCGATTCTTGCATGTGTTGGACCATGCACGGCATCTGCATATGTTCGGAGCTTCTTCGCCATATCAAGCACAGTCTCCTCTGTCTCATCCCGCTTCATTATTGCTAAAGCAGAGGAGTATTCTTGTGGCCCCAGTCGTACAAGTTTTCGCCACATTACAGGTGTACATGGTACCAAGTCGGGGCTCCTAGTGTTTAGGTCATCTGAGAAGACAATCTCCGCCACTGCCATTTCTCTCAAGTGCTGAATCCCTTGTTCAATGGTTTTCCACTGAGTTTGCTGCAGATAGAGATCGTCGGCACACAGATATCTTTGTGCCACACTTCCCAGGACCCGTTCCCAGATACTGCAAGGACTAGCCTCCCTCATCATTTCTTGGTCAATAACTGGATCATGTGATAGGGATCCAAGATGTCTCGCTTCAGTGCCATCCAGTATTGTAGCCTCGCCTACAGCATCCCAAAGACGGACTAACCAACTAATTATAGATTCATCAGGTCGTCGAGTATAATCCTTTCTTAGGCCACGAAGGTCCTTCAGGGAAAAGGACTCAATAGTATCTCCTGATCTTGTAGCAGTTGGTTGGGCTCCTGATCTTGTAGCAGCTGGTTGGGCTCCTGATCGTGTGCTAGTTGGTTGGACTCCCGATCTTGTACCAGTTGGTTGGGCTTCCGATTTCATATCAGTTGGTTCAGCTTCTGACTGTGTATCATCAGTTGCTTCAGCTTCTGATTGTGTGTCAGTTGGTTTGACTCCCGACTGGGTGTCAGGAGGCACTGAGGATCCTTCACCTGAATCATCATCTACTGGTCGATCGGTTTTGTCCGTGTGCTCCTTTCCCTTCTTTACCGCAGCAGCTGCCGGTGTCTTAGCCTCACTTAGCCTCACTTAGCCTGTCTGGTTTAGCTGCAGCCTGAATAGCTGTGGGGTTGGCTGCAGCCTGAGTGACTGATTTATCTCCCTGCTCCCTTGCCTCTATCTGCTGCCCTACAGTGTTTAGCAGTGTGTGACTCATTCTAGAAAGGCTATAAGCCATATAGAGGAAAGTCACCAGGTGAAATACCAGGAAGGTGGGGTCTTTAACATTCAGGAGACGCTGAACATTCTCCAAAAGTGATGTAACTGACTCAAAAGAGAAGAAGGAAAAAAGAGGCTGAAGAGCCTCATCCCCTCTAACAAACTGGGTGCAATTATTGATAAATCCCCAAAACATGCTGCTGGAACTAGGACACAGGGTAGGACGAAAAAACCATAAACTCAACATACCCAGAACAAACTCCAGTATCTTTATAAGCTTCTTGTAAACCATAATCACCGAACCCAGCAAAATAACTATTCTAATTTGTGCATCCCTAGTGTAAAAGCTGTATGTTAAGGACAATATTGGAGCTATTTCTGGGTAGGAAAACAAACCTAGGGACCAGAAAGGTATTAAGACCTCAAAAAAGCCTAGGGAACAGAAATGCAGAAAAGACTCTATTCTAAGAGACTTAGGACTTCAAGAAGCAGCATGGCCACTGTCTGTTTAATCCCTACCCAAAGGACAACAAAAAAAATGCAGTTAATAATAATCAATACAAGTTTTTTCCACTCTCTTTTGCCCCGCAGTAGGCGCCAATTAAAGGTATGTCCTGGTTTGGAGACAAATTTGGGGGAAAACCCCTGTATAGGATCCCTCTGGGAAGCAAACCCAAGTGGCCCCTCCCTCCAACCAGTCTGGAAAAAAAAACCTTTGTGGAGAAAAGTGGAAAAAGCTATTTTACTAAACAAATAAAGTGCATACAAGTATAAAGAATGAATAATATGAAACAATAAAACCTCTTGTTCTGGAGTGAGATGGCAAATTGAGAAAGTCCTTGCCGTGGGTGTAGCTCGGCTCTCTCTCAGTCTCTCCTCAGTCCCAGTCCCTCCGGCGCTGCTGGAAAATGCCGAGCTCCAGGCCCCGGTGGGCCGCAGGTGCAGCCCCCAGTGCTCCCCTGGGTTTTCAGTCCAGAGCAGGTTTAAACAGTTCCAAGAAAAAGAAAGAAAAAAAGCAGTCCAGGGAACTTCTCTGCCCTAGCTAGCTGAAACTAACTAAAAGCAAAAAGGTCTCTGTCCTGCAGTCTCTCCAAGCCTCCGCCAAACACACCGTCCACAGAAGAATGTGGAGGAGTCAGGCAGTGCTCTCAAAACAAACTCCGCGCTTCTCCTTGCTCTTAGAACCAGTCTTAAAGGCACAGGACTCAATATACAGAGTTCAAACAGAACAGACGATTGGGGATACAAGCATCATAAAGTTACCCTAGGACACCCATTGAAACAGTTTTTGCCTATTCACTTTATCTCTCAGGTTGCAAATTTTCGAGACTCTCAGTTGAATCTGCGGTTCCAGTCAGATTACAACCCCCTCAACAGCAGTTAAGACAGGTTAAATAAAATGTATATAACTTCACCTGGAGCTGCTTTGGGAGAAGTATCAAAACACAAAGGTTTCAAATCAGTGTCTAGTACCGCTGTGTGCATGAAAACACAGGCACCAAGGCAGGGAGTACTTTGGAAGGGGTTAGGACTGAGGTCCAAGTTGGAATTTTAAGGTTTAGACATCCTTAGGGATGCTGGTCCTCCTTCTGGCATATGTGTCTGAGGGAGAGTCCCATCAAAATAAATGTTTTATTGGCTGCCCCAGGAAGGGTTTTAATACCCCTTTAATTACCTGCCCTTAAACCTTAGCTATAAACAGTGTGTTCCCTGCTGAGAGGAATGACAAGATTTGTCTTTACAAACAAGTCCTGGATCTGCTGGTAGATAAAACTAGCACTGAGGGGTAAGAGAAACAATGGGAAGTATTCTATTGATTGATGAATGGAAAACCATAGGTTTGTTTGTAAATGTAATTGGATATTGAAAGATGAAAGTAAAAGTGGGGAAAACCCATAAATCCATAAGAATTAAAAATTAGGAGGGGTTATTCATTAAAAGGGGAATCTTAGGTCTTAAGCATTTCGGAAAGTCTGTACCTCTCAAGTACCTCAGCCAATGGGGAAATGCAGCCAGGAAATTAGGATAAAAAGGAGGCTGCGGCCTCCAAAAATTTGAGAGCCCAGAGGAAATGCCCCATGGCCTCTCCCTTTATTCGAATAAAGTAAAAGGACTCCTCTGACTTCTTTTTGGACATAAACTTCTGGTGTTTGTGGATTAGTTTTCCTTACAAAGACAACTAGGGCAGGCAGATGCAGCCAGCACAGATTCAGTGTAAGGATCTTCATGGGAAAAAAACCATGTTTTTTCAGTTATTTAAAACTGGCATTATGCACCATAATTGCAAACCACTTCTACTGCACCTTTTATTCTGTTTTTCTGCTGGTGGAGGGAAAACAGTGCAATGATTTTAATAAATGGTCGGGCTAGATGTACCATCGACAATTTAGTTATCAAATAATTCTAAATACCTCTCAGCTCATGAAAGTTGTTGATGGCACACTGATTGCATTTGTTCTGCAGAAAGGTATAAAGGGTTCTTTCTGAATTTTGACTGTAGCTTGGAGCTTTTTAAAGAAAAAAGCCTTGCCATGGAAGCCGGTAAGCAAACCTGCACTTTTCTGGACCTCTATCTAGCCACAGTGAACACCTGCATTGAAGGCAGGGGAATGCCCTGGGTTTGGGGCAAAATTGCAAACAAATATTAAAAAATAAATTGTGGAATCAGGTTTGTTTTGCCTGCTGAGAGTTCTACTAATGAGAAAGTGGAGACAATGAATGAGATGCTTACCCACCTGTCAGTCATGAGCATTCATGCAGAGATCATGTATGGGCTTTTAGTGATGTTGTTATTTAGAGCTTTTTCTTTCCTTTGGGTCTCAGGCACCAGTAACCAGGGAAGGTCCTCCAAGAGTGAAGGGACCTCAGTTGTGGAGAACTCAGTTTAAACAGGAGAGGGGGATCTCAGAGAGTCGTGTGCCCCCTTCCTGGATGGCCCATTGCCTCGGTTTGAAAGACAGATACATGCTAGGGAGGGGTGGGGCTGCTCTAGGAATGGGGAATTCCAATCCCCTCCCTCCAAATTATTATAATTTAGAAAATTAAAGGGGCTTTTCAGGCAGAGCTATGGGGAAAGGAATAACAGTTCTTTACTAGTCAGTATAACAAGACAAACAAACAACAACAACTACAGCATTAATAATAAACAGAACTAGGAACCTCGAGGGGCTTTGTTTCACAAAGCCTGGGGCAGTCTGATCTCTTGGGACGCTTGAGAGCACCAAGCTGGAATGCTGGAAACTCCCGGGCTGGTGGCTGGAACAGCAGGATGTCCCCGGCAGGCAGGGCGAGATGTCCCGGCAGGCAGGGGGGTGCAGGGCTACAGCGTAGCACAAAGAGCAGTGCTGGAGAAGCCACGATGGCTGGACGGGGCTGGCCCAGCTCCAGCAGGGCAGGTGAAGGAGCTCAGAATTCCTGGGCACATGAGCAGATGATGGTAGATTTTCCACGACTTTCTGTTGACGGTGGACTCCTCCCACAGCAAGCAGCAGCCTGACCGTCCCTCTCCAATGCTCAGAGCAAGTAGAGCCCCCAGCTCCCCTAGCCCTGTCCTTTTCCTGCCTCCAAACTCGTGTGATCTTCCCCCTCCCGACTTCTGACTTTTGGCAACCCCTTTTGTGTTGGTCAAGCACCATCTAAATACCAGCACTTAGTCTCTTAGCAACTTACGGGGGGAAAATTCTATACGGGGAAAAAAGAAAAAAGAAAAAAAAAAAAAAAAAAGGAACAAACCTAACCCCCAACACCCACGCTCAGTGTTCCCCAGGCTTGTGGTCGTGTCCCACCCTGCAGCTCCCCTGGCACCATCCCTGTGGACAGCAGAAGGGCTTTACTCAGGAATGGAGAGAGGGAGTGAAGCTGGATCCTTCCTGGAAGCGCCGAGACGTTAATTTTGAGGAACTAAGGATTTTTAGGGAAGTTAAGACAGTAAGTTGCTGAATTAGCTCAAGTAGATAGGTAAGCTTTGTTGGCAGTTAACAGAAGCCAGATCTTAGATAAGCTACCCCGGATTTAGTAACTCATTGCTTGTCAGCTTTATGCTTATGTAGCTGTGCTTGTAACAAAAAAACAAGATACAGTAAATAAGATATAAGATAACATTGCAGTCTTCCTGCTCAAAGAACCCATTCAACGCAGGAAACTGTAAGTTTTACCAAGGATTCTTTGTCACAAATGCATTGAAAAGGTAGAAAGGTCAGGACGAGTGTCATGGGTTAGTACAGTTTTCAGTTTTTTTAGTTATAGAAAAATGTAAAATAATTCTCCAGGTCAGGACCTGGGAATTGCTTTAGAAGAGACAGAGACCTATCAGAGAGTTAGTTGGAATATTGACATCTATTCTGACTACTGAAATTGTTAGCTGCGACTTTGGGAAGTACCATATAAAACCTCGTGAATTTCCTGTAGGTGGATCTTTTTCCTTCTTCCTTTGGCCAGGCAGAGACAGGTAACATCGAGCTGGGCCTGCTGCTCCCCTCCTTTTTTTGCGGGGGGAGCTGGCCTGAGGCCTGGCCGGATTCCATCAGCTCCCAGGTGAAGTGGGGGGAAGGAGATGTTGCTGTTTCGTAACAGCTACTTTCTTTGGACTTCCCTGGAGCTCATGGGAGCTATGGGCACCATTTGGGCCGAGGCCACCCCAATTTACACCAAAGGGTGGGCTGAGAAGGCATTTATGATCTTGCTTAGTTTTTTTGTAATTCTGGACTGCCTGAGTGCTCCAATCTCTAATGTTTCTGCGTGAGTTTTTCCTCCCTCATCAGCTCGGCCTTGCACATCTAACACCACGAGCTACAGAGAGAGAGACAAAGACTCCAAGCAGATTTATCTCTTTCCTAGCAACATGAAGCTTCCAGAGCTTGGCCCTTCTCTGAGAGAGTAAGGAAAGACAGAGTAAACACAAAAACCAACAGCATGAAATCAGTAGCAAGAGTAAAAAGACTATTAAGACAGATGGTTGAAGAGTTGGTTGTTCTATTCTTACTTGAGCCATAGAAATGAACTCTATATTTGGGTCATTCCTTTAAATCATGGGAAAGATAAGCATTTGGGGAGATGATTGTTTTAATTTGTGTGTGGATTTAAGCAAAGGTGTTTGTGATGAACTAAGTAATATCCTATAAGATGCTTGAACAGAGATAAAGATGAGAAGCCCCCTGTGCCAGTGAAGAAGTGAGAAGATATCTCTGTACCTTAAAGTGAAGAATCCTTTGCTTTGGAGTTATTCATCTCTAAAAGGTGACACGCCAGTATGCACAAGTCTAAGACCCATGACCCATATGCAGCTTAGAAAGCTGCTCCTGGGAGGGTCACAAAGGCAGGTTTCTCCGGGCAGTTGTTTTTGTGACAGTTTAAAACCCACAAGAGAACTGTCCTAAGTTGTCAGTGGGAGCCATGACTCGAAAGGACACTCTTCCCCTAATAAATTAATGAAAGACTGTTGTCAGATAGTGAAACTGACAGAAAATTACAAGTTTTGTCTCTTTATGTTGTTTTGTAAGAAAGTGAACAGTCTGTAAGGAGAGGGAAAAGTGTTTTTTGAAGTTTCATTCCATTTTAGTTTTTTTCCAACTTTCTGCTTTTCTGTTCTTTTAGTGTATGTCAATACACAATTTGTTAATTTTAAGGTTGAGCCTGCTTTGTTTTTCTCCTAGTCTCTCTCTCACGAAAAGAGTAAGTACCAAGACCAAAATTTAGTAAACATGAAACCACTACATTAATTAGTATTTCTGTCTAGTTTGAAATTAAAACTATGACAACGAGGAAGACTCATCTTACTTCCTCATTTCGGGTGACCCCTCCCCGGAATAGACCCCTGACTCATTTTAAGAAACAAAGCACGCATGCTTAATAGCCTTTCTGACAATTAGCATACAAAGCAAGGAATGGGAGGTGACGGGGGTATGAATATGCATTTGTATTTTGGGTATTCAACACTTTTGTAAATAAAAGGCTTTGTAATTACCTGTGAATTTCACAGTGCAAATTAGGGAAATATCCCGTGCTGCCCGGCCGTAATAAACATACACTTTGTAACTTTAAACTGTCTGAGAGTTTTTGTCCAGCACAGTTGGGTATCGATGCTAGATCAATACCCATATTTAATAAGTCAGCACTGCTCTGAGCAGCTTCTTGGCAAGAGACACAGAAAATGAGAGCTATATTTAAAGAAAGACTTGATTTTGGGGGCAGAAAAATGAGCTGTGGAGCAGGCTAACCAAGATGGCATTTACACAGCATGTACTGTCTGTGGGCTTTGACACTTTGCAGTCTTATAAAAATTAGAAATGAACAAAAACCCTTTGGTTTCTACATCTTTAAAAGTTAATACCCCAATTCCAAGCCAAAGTTTTTACTGCCACCAGTGAAATCTTAGATCTAACACCACATTGAAATAAAAAAATATTAATGTACTAGTGTGTATCATCAGCATTTAGGTTAGCAACTCACAAAGGTGTAGGCAAATGACTGCAGATGAGAGCAATTTCACAGAAGCACAGAATGTCCAGGTTGGAAGAGACCTTCAAGATCATCGAGTCCAACCCATGCCCTAACACCTCAACCAGATCATGGCATCGAGTGCCACATCCAGTCATTTTTTAAACACATCCAGGGATGGTGACTTCACCACCTCCCCAGGCAGACTATTCCAGTACTTTATCAATCTTTCTGTGAAAAACTTTTTCCTAATGTCCAATCTATATTTCCCTTGATGCAGCCTGAGACTGTGTCCTCTTGTTCTGTCAGTTGCTGCCTGGAGAAAGAGACCAACCCCCAGCTGTCTGCAACCACCCTTCAGAAAGTTGGAGAGAGTGATAAGGTCACCTCTGAGTCTCCTTTTCTCCAGGCTGAACAACCCCAGCTGCCTCAGTCGTTCTTCATATGGGTTATGTTCAGTCATTGTTTTGAGAAATTTCCAAGTAATTGGATTGACAATGGTCTCTAAAGGTGTATCTATTTGTTCCCAGCGTATAGATACACATATAAAACTGAAATGATTTTGCCATTATTTTCAATGAGATTTTCAGCATCACCTAAGGGACTTACCAGTGTCTTTTTAATAGTTTCTAGGAGATTAGTACCCAATAAAGACCACTGGGAGCTATTAGCCAATAAAAATATAAGAAATATAATTCCATTAAAAGAGAAATACCCCAAGCAAAATTCTTAATTTCACTAAAGGAGCATTTCATTGGTCAGATTGATCTGAACTGAAACTTTTTTTTTTTTTTTTTTGCCTCTGCCTGAGAGTTTTCCTTTCAGTAATTTACACAGTGCATGTCCCTTTTAAAGAAAGCACTTTGAACACCTGTGGGGCTGTCTGTACATCTGTCTCCTTTTTTTCAGAGGCAATGACTTTGTCCAGCTTGTCTCCACTTCTGTTGCACCTCAAGCACCTCCTGACATGGATGTGTAGTGCAGCATAGGTGTCACCTGCTGGGCCTGTGCCATGGCCAAAGTGAGTTATTCAGGGAGCTCAGCACACAGGAGAGTGAAGAGATAAAGCAAATTAACTCCAATTCCTGTGTTCCTCACAACATTTTAGAGGCGTGGTTTGAGGTGTGCTGCAAAACAAAAGATTGCAGATTTCAGGACTGGTGATGCAGTTGCACTTTTTGTTAATAGTTGGGTTTTCCTCTGAAGATTTGGCATTTGCAGTGATGTTGCGGTGCCTAAATGTGGTCTTCACTCTCGCACGGGCTAGCTCAGGCACCGTGGTGTGGAAAGGTACGGACAGCTGGCCACGCCAGCTGATCCGATCCTGCGGGGTCTTGGCTCTCACACAACCTCGGCGGTAGGCACAGGTGGTGCAAGGCAACGACGGCGGAGATCGAAAGGCGGACTCTGCTGAGCGGGTCACAAGAGATTATTGGAGCCCCAGTGCGGGAACTCCTCACCTCCAGGTACCTGCCCAGGCAGAGCGCCCCAGGCTGCTTGCCAGCACCTTTTATTTGGGGGTGGAACGAGGTGAAGAGGCAGGGGGTGAGCAAATCAGGGATCACCAGGGAGGGGTCACATGGATGAATGGTATTTTCATAAACCAAACATAACTGATGGGGAGGGACACCCTCTGGATCTGACCTATAACTCGATGCCCTTGGAAGAACTTTCTAGCTCCAGGGGAAAGCCCCGAGATGACAGGCAGACCCCAGAGGAGGGGGGAGTGGGGGACTGACATATGACGGTTGGAGGGGAGAAAAACAGGGAAAGACCATTGGGGGGAACAAATAGGGGTACATAGAAGGAACCATAAATTAACAGCACATACAATAAAACCAAAACAAATCCCACACCACTACACAATGATGCTACCAACGTGCTGGAATATCTGCCCCATGGAAAAGCATCTGCTCTTATGCTGAGGCCCTGCACCAATGCACCCTGTCTTGTACAACACCCCCTGCCCCCTACTTTAGTTTTATTTCAGCATATGCCAAAGTTTCCTTCTTTTCCTGAAGTCTGGGGTGCATCCTCTGCTGCTCCTAAACCCTCACTCTCCCTGGACCCTGACCAGCACTGCCCCATGGTCACTCGTAGCCAGTGACACTTGTTGACAGTCACCTCCCCAGCAGCCCCTCCTTGCTGCCCACCAGTAGGTCCAGCTCTGCCTGTACCTGCTTGGTTCAGGAACTGAACACACTCCATCCCTGAGGCACTCCAAAAATCCCCTGATGGCTCCTGCCCTGCTTCATTTCCTTCCCAGCCAGAGAGGTTAAAGTCCCATAAGAGAAACAGGGACAGCAGCCAGAGGCTGGTGCTCAGTAGCAGCCCCCAATGGTGTCATCTGTCTCCTGCCCTCTTTTCCAGCTCTGCCTCAGCCCTGTGCCACTAAAACAACTCAGAGAAGTGGCTGTCACAAAGCAGCACATCTGTGTTGTACAGTAAAACCATTATTCTGCTCAGATGCTCCTTGGGCTTTTGTGCAGGTTGATGCTGTTTCCACCAGAGCCTGCAGAGTGCTGCCCCCTTCACAGCTCAGCACAGACCAAAACACTCACAGGGAAACGTCCGAGGTGTCATGCAGCACACATCCCTGCCTCCTCTGATCCATCATAGCCACCCCAATACATAGGAGGCAAAAATTTAATTCTGTTGGGGCAAAAGGATTTTGAATCTACCCAGAGCCACACTCCACTGGGTTCATCAATTCCAGTAGGATTGCAAAGACAGTCTGGGTCTTTCCCTGGCATGAAGTGGGGTGTCTGTGCCACTTCTGATGACAAGGAACAAGGACAACCACCATTCCTTTTGAAATAGTTGTCTCAAATCCCTTTGAAATACTGTTCATTATTATTGAGACACAGTGAAAAATAGAGAAAAAAGTATCATAATTAGTTAAATGCCACCAGTTTCCCATGAATTATTTGACAAAAAAAAAAAAAAAAAAAAAAAAAAAAAAAAAAAAAAAAAAAAAAGAGCAAATGAATTAATTGAAATAATTGAAATATCCCCAATTATTATCAGGCACTATTAGTAGTAATTCTCATTTATATAATTCAAATTATCATTTAAAAATTCATTTTAAAATGTTGAAAGTCTACTGTATAGATGATGAAGCCTTCATTCTCCTGAAGGAAGAATATCAGCACTTTTCCCTGTAAACAAGGCTGTGATATGTGTTCTTGGGTGTCCCCATTGACCTAATGGAAGTGTATTGAACTGTTTCTTTTTGGAAGTATGAAGCAGGAACAAAGAACACAACTTCTGCCCCATTCAGGCTCTTTGCTGGGCTCAAGTATAATTTTCTTTCTGGCAAAACCCCATATCTTTTCATGAATTCTCTGGAATTTCAGTCATAATGGCTTTGTCTCCAGTAGGTAACTCTGCGTCACATCTCTCTTCGGCAGCTGGCATGCATTGCTCCTTGACCCCATGAACCTTCTGTTTCTGTGCCACAGTCTCTCTTCCCAGTGTAGGGCCCTGTTTGGGGCAGTGAAGTGATGACCCATAAAAATTTTTGTCCTGTACCAGACAGTGACCGGCACCAAGTCCTGAAGTTCTTCATGTCGGAAGGGACCTTTGGAGGGAGGCGGCAAAGCTGCTGTGTCGCAGCCAGACCAATAGGAGCAGGCACTTGCCCAAGACAAGAGACCTTTCCAAGAGACCTTCCCAGCCGTGGGGAGCGGATGTGGTCTCTCTGCCCTGCTGCCATGTCCCTCCTGCCATGATGTGTCCCTACAATGTGTTGGGAAAAAGTCCTGTTCTCTCATCCTTCTCCCCGTGCTGATAACAGCCACTGTCTTCCCATGCGCCCACCTCTGACTCCTCACCAGACACTGTCCCATGTGGGCATAGTCCAGGCTGGCTCCAGGCACCCAAAATCCCCTGCATTGGGGGAGCCCCAAGCCAGACCTTGGACTGTCAGAGCCATCGGAGACGCGCCGGGAGCGCACAGGGACCCCTCCAGGAGAGGGGACTCCAGGAACGCATTCCTCAGGCTGTATTCTTGGTCCCACAGCCCGGCTGACAGGCACTTGGCCACCCTTGCTACAAGGCCACAGCCATCCCCTCGTCCTCATCCCGGTCCAGAGCATCTCCAGTACATCTGCCTTCCCAGCCTGGCTGCTCACACCCAAGGCTACAGCATTGCCCACACTGGGTTTCTGCCCATCTCCACCTCCAGCCTGTCAAAGCCCCGGAGGGGATGATGGGCCCTGCAGGAACCACCCACCTGCCGCTGGGGTGCCTCTGCTCCATCAGCACTGGGTTTCAGTGATGCTGCTCCAGCACAGACCAGTGACAGCTTCCGGGAGGGCTTTGTGCTTGTGTCGCATTCACAGCCCCTCCCCGGTGACTGCCACCCCTGTCACTGTCACACACCCCACAGGATTTTCTAGCTCCTGAGTGACTTGCTATATTTTCTTACCCAGATTTGCCACCAATTCCCCTCTTGCAAAGCCTGTTACACTAGTAACAGCACACCAAGTGCCAAATTTTCCTCTTGCCATTTCCAGATATCCTCAATCTAACTCCACCCCCCTGACATGTTCAAAGAGGTTGTCCCAAGTTTTTCCTTCAACCTGAACTATGAGGTAGACACAAAGGAGAGAAAATCCCACCTGGTAGAAATGCCATGTCCTTTCTTTCAGAACAAAACCAGAATCTCTGGGTTAGAGACTTCCACCAAGTGGAGAAAATCAGCCCTTGATTTCTCTTCAATGTCCATCCCTGTGCATTCCAGAAGGAGAATTACTGTTTAGTTAAAAAACCTGAAAATGCATAGTTTGGGACCCTGGAATGGCATTTGGGGCTGTTTTCTTCTTTCTATTTTTCTACAGTATATACCACTACAAGTAACAACTTGCAAACATTCAAAAGCATCAAGGCTGGCAGTGCTACCTCGCCCCCTTTTGAAATACAGTTGACAGAATGAAAGTTGTGTCAGTCGTAATTTACTCTACTCATAAACACTGAGCCATAATATTTTAAGTTTTAAATACATCTTGGACCACGCTGTTTGATAGACTGACATCCAAGAACACTGATGCCTTCAAAAAATAAAAGGATCAACATTTTTGACAGTCTTTCCTCCTGATCTAATGTTCCATTCACTAGTCAAAAGATGTTTGTTTATAAAGATCTGATTCCCTGAAAACCATCCACGTCAAAAAACTAACAGCTGTAGAGATCAGTGAAAATCATGTTTTGATGGGAGCTGGTTTTTATCAAACCCAGGGTATTGTAATAAGCGTACCTTGGAAATATATAAAAAGTGGAGAAAAACTCTTGTTCCCACTCTGTGAAGCAGCAATTACTGCAGAGTAGTACTCTACCCCAGGAAGAGTGTTGCTGTGTTGGGAACTCAAAATAAAAAATTCTGTCCACATTTTCTATGATGTTTGTTATACAGGCACAGTAAACAAGATAAATGGTCTGGCTTATGAGTTCCTCTCTGCAGTTTAATAGCAGAGGTATATCAGCTGTCTAACTGTGTAATCCACTTTCATAAAACACCCAAGAATTATGAAAGATCCAGCCAGTAGTTGGGGAAACTGGTGTGAAGCAATTTAAGTAGCAGAAGCTGGTCTGGCTCTATTGAATATAGTTATGTGCACGACTGCAATACCTTTTTCTTTACCCATGTCTACCAGCAATCATAACAAAATATTTCCATTTACAGTACCCTGGATCAAATACATTTCACGCTTACTTGGTTTTGATTTACTTAGGAACTCTGCAGGTTTTACTTAGAATCTGCTTCAGTCAAAGTGAGTTTTCCTCTCAAGTTAACAAATCTTGAATCACACTTCAGCCCCTGAATTCTGGGAACATTATCTGAATAATTCTAAAGAGAAATTTACGTGCTTGCTTAGAACTTATTTTGGAGAGAAATAGGTTAATTTTAAAAAACCCTAAAAACAAACTCCAAAACAATCAAGCAAGTTCACCACTTTTGTTGTTATCACCTTAAAAGTAATTTTCCAAAATAATTTCCAAAGTTTTCCAAAATAAATGCTACATCCAAACCAGTACCAACAGTTAAAAGACAGTTAAAAGAGTCTAGTCTAAAAAAAAGTACAAATCATTTCACCTGTTTTCAAGTTTCCACAAATGCTCTGGTTTATTTAAAAAAGAAAAAAAAAGAAAAAAAAATTCTTGAAGGAAGGACTAAAATTTCATCCCATTTGTCAAACAGCTTAGGTGATATTTAGGAAACAGAAGCAGCAGCTCTCTGGCCCACACGGTGCTGCTGGCAGAGCCGGCTGCTGCCTACTCAAGGCTCGGGTAGGCACCTGAGCTGCCCTGCTGCACGGCCAAAGCCATCTCAATGGTGCAGTGCAGGCCAGAGATGCTGCTCAGCTGGAAGCTGCAGGACTTGCTGGAGGGCAGCGCCGTGAGCTGGCAGTGGTGCGAGTGGGGCAGAAGCAGCCAAGCCGACGCCACCAACCTCTGGATCCAGCAGGTGACTTTCTCTATGTCCAAGCACGAGCCCGTGCAGAGGGTGCCCAGCAGGTACCAGTCCTGATCTGTGGGCAGATGGCTACCAGAAGTGTGGAGGAAACACGTCTGCCCCAGCAGCTGCTCCCCAGAGCACAGACACTCCAGCGCCACACGGATGCGCCTGGCTGGCGGCTGCTTTGTGCTCTCCAGGCTGAAGGAGTGGCCGGGGGGTGGCCGCAGGATGACCAGCAGGCGGGTAGGTGCTGCTCTCCTGGATGCTGCAGGATTCAGGGCTGGTGTCCATCCTCGGCGGCTGGGTGCAACTCAGGCACTGAAGCTCCTCCGGGAGAGCACTCGGCACACACCGAGGAGCTCATCCACCAGCTCCTTCAGCAGCTTCGTGCTGGGCAGACCCTGCTGCGGAATCACAGAATCACAGAACAGCTGGCCTTGGGAGTGACCTTTAAAGGCTGTCCAGTCTGACCCCGCAGCAATGAGCAGGGACATTCTCAACTAGATCAGGCTGCTCACAGCCCGCTCCAGCCTTGTCCTGGATGTGCCCATCGATGATGGGGCGTGCACAGCCAAAGTGCTGCCACCACTGTCTGCACCCTTGAGCTCACTGACCTACTCCTCACTACTGACCTTCTCCTCACTTCTGATCTCTCTGCTGCCACCCTTCTTCTGGCTGCTGACCTTCTCCACGCTATTGACATTCTCATAGCCAAACTTCTCATTGCTCACCTTCTCCTTGCTGACAGCGTTCTCCTTTCTGTAGGATCCCTCCTGCTTCCTGCAGCTGGCAGAGCCATGCTTTCTTCTCCTGAGCAGCCAGCAGCCCATACTGAGAAGAACCAGAGCCAGGGCTGCTGCAGTGACCCAAAGCAGCCTCTGCTGTTGCCATGCAGAATAGAGCAGGCTTTCCA
Organism: Progne subis subis; assembly: GCA_022316685.1. Classification (NCBI taxonomy): domain Eukaryota; kingdom Metazoa; phylum Chordata; class Aves; order Passeriformes; family Hirundinidae; genus Progne; species Progne subis. The sequence continues at coordinate 10,936 of JAKJHU010002093.1, read as the reverse complement.
TGATGCCACTGCTCCCCTCAATCTCCTGCAGGAGCCGAGTCATCTCCTGATGCAGATATTCTTCACGCTCCTGCATCTGCTGAACTTCATCCTTTTCAATGTTGAGATTGACCTTGAGGCCAGTGTGGGTGGCTAACAGGGCCAGGATGAAGGTCAGTGTTGGAGACATGGCCTGGTGGGAGAAAGGAGGCTCAGCATGTCTGGCTGGGAGGGAGCAGGGGGCTGGGGGCACCTGGAATATCCTCAGAGCCTCTCAGGACACCAAGAGCCCCAAGACTATCTACTCCCCAGCCCTGGGGACAGTGCCCTGCCCTGGAAGTCCCAGCTCTCACTCTGGGTTTAAACGCCCAGGACATCTTTTCCAGTCCCCATCCAGCCCAGCTTTCCCAGCCCTCATCCAGCCCAGCATTCCCCCTGTGTGTGCACTCACTGGCTGCCAGAATCCAACTGCTCAGTGCTGCCCCTCGACACAGGTGCCAGTGTGATGTGTCCTCTGTGATGTCACAGCCAGCAGAACCATGTCACTCAGCTGCCAAGCTGGCCGTGCCCCTCCTCACAGCTCCCACTATGACCCATGCCCTGGCAAGTCACAGCCTACAAAGCCACACCTCACAGCCCACAAGCCCCAGCCTTTGTCCCCACTGCCGGCCTCAGTGGCTCCTGGGCATCCTCACTCTGAGTGAAATCCCAGCCCCAGGAGCCCCCCAGAATGCTCTGGATCCAGGCTGCAGACACCCTAAAGCCATCACTGAGAGGAACGTGGGGACTACAGCTGGATCTCCCAATGCTGACCACCCCTGACTGCCCTCTAGGTGAACCTAAACCTCCCCTGCTGCTACTTGAGCACATCTCCTCTCCTCCTATCCCTTGTTTCTTGGGAGAAGAGATCGATCCTGGCCAAGAGCCAGCTACAGCCTCTTGTCTGCGAGTTGTAGAATTTGGCTGGAGCACCCAGCAGCAAACCAAAGGGCAAGCCTTCTGAGTGCCACAGATTTCTTGGCAGTGCCCTGCTGCTCTCTGGTGCAATGTCGCTGCCATGCTCCTGGGGAGAATGGGGATGTTTTGCTCAGAACATTTCTTGTTTGTTTATGCACCAGCTCTGCAGACTTAGATTTAAGATTGCTGAGGTTCATTCTTGGCAGCGCACGTGCTTCTGGGCTTGACACTCAAGTGGTTCCAGTCTTTGGACAGTCCCTACCTGATATGAGTTAAAGCATAGGAAAGGTACTTTCCTGGGAAGAACACTCCCTCTTTCCCAGAAAAAAAAAAAAAAAAAAAATTACACAAACCAACACCCACCAATTTCAGGCTTATTTATAGTTAAAAATTTCTTAAAATTCAGAATTATCTTCTTTTGGAAAAAAAATGAAGAAAATTGAGCCCAATGAAGATGCCATCATGTAAAATCAAATTGCAAATACCTACAATTCTTGAAATTTCATTTTCTGTGAAATTTCACCTCTACCACCATGAAAAGATCATAACAGCTTCAGGCCAACTCTTGACACATTTAACAGTGTGCTATGTTTGATATTCTGCCTGCCAAATTATTTCTGACTGAGTCGCATAGTCTGTGTGAGTTCAGTTCAGCTGAACATCATTCCCTGCTGCCACAGTGGATAGACACCTTTGTAGCTCCTGACTGGCATGATGTTGATAATCCAGCCTGGTTTCTGGATCTGCACTGGATTAAACACCTGTGCGCTGGTGCTTTTAGGTTTTCAGGTTTCTGGCCAGCAATTCTTCACGGCCCAGAGCTTTCTACTTGCCAATTTCATTCTTTAAGGGGGCAAACTTGGCTCTTTCAACAGTCACATGTTAGATGTGCCATGACAAAAATCTCCATGATCGTATTTAGAATTTGTTGGTTTGCCAAGCAGAATACAGTATGGGCTGACTGCTCCACGCTCTCATTGCATATTGCCTCCTTTTTTTTTTAAGTTCCTTACTTGCTGTGGTTCCACTTCGGAAGGTTAGGGAACTTCAACTCCTCTTCCAGTGTTTCTCTCCTTTTTTCAGTGCTATGAAAATACTTTATAAAGCATTTCTTGCTTTCCAATTTCAATCTGACTTAAGGCAATCAAGGCTTCAGGACTTTAAGAGCTCAGAGAATCCTCAGGCAAAACAAAACAAAACAAAATAAAACAAACAACAACAAAAAAAAAATTAAGGGGACTGCATTCGTATCAAAATAATTTTTTCCACAAAATTTCCTGTCCAAGGCACCTTGAAACTTACAGTAATTTGGAGAAATAAAGGCGCAGGAGACAACCAACACCAAGAGGGCAGACTCTAGAAATATGGAGCACAACAGAAGACCTCTGAGACGGTTCAATAGCAAATGTCACAAGCAGTGACCAGAGCCCAGAGACGCTCTCTGCCACCACAGGGGTTCAGTCCACTGCGGCTTTGTGTCTGATCCCTGCTGGGCTCCCTCTGCCCCTTCAGCTGACACAGCCCTGGAAAGGGCTCCATGCTCTGGTGTTCCCAGCTTGCTTCAGGCTGAATTCTTAACAGCACTGACAGAGGGGGTAATAGACAGCCATTTTCTGTCCTGCCTGGAAACTCTTCTCCTTCAGTGACAAAGTCAGAGATCATCCCTCTGTCAGCTTGGCACTGCATCTGCTGCATCCTCATCCCTGTCCCTTTCATCCCTGTCCTACATCAGCACTCATGCTGTCCCACATCACGAAATAGAGAGAGCTGTGTTAGAAAAGCAAAGATTGCATCTTCTTGGCATTCATAACAGACACAAGAAACATAAGTCACAACAACTGCTTCTTGGACATGACAGAAGACATTACATTCATGTGAAATTCAGTTAAAAAGACTGCTAAGATCAAAGCTTTCAACTAAATGCAGTGGTTTGCAGTTGAGTTTTATGACTGGTATCTGCATTTAAACTAAAGTGTTTTGTGGTCCAGAAATTTGTTTTGTTTAAAAATAACTAAAATTTTTGTTAGAAAAGCTTTTTGTGCAAGGGATAAATTGTGCAGTGCTGGTGATGGTATGCAGGATCCCTATTACCATCTCAGGTTGCATAGGTGTCCCTGATAAGTAATTAACTTCCATAAATGTGCCATAAATGTGGTGGCAAATATGAGTTTTAACTGGAGCATAATTTGGGGTCCAGAAATTTCTTAAGTTTAAAAAGAACCAAATTTTGTGTTAGAACAGCTTTTTGTGCAAGGGATAAAATTGCCTGGAGGTGGTGTTGGAATACAGAATCCCTAACTCCATCTCAGGTTGCATGGGTGACCCTGACAAGTAATGTTGCTGTCATGCACAATGCCAGTGTTTTCATATTCTAAAGAAAGAAACAGTTCAAACCTTGAAGTTCTGTAATGGCTTGTGAGATTTTGAAGGAAGAACTTCATTGTTTTGTGTCTCTTGACAAACCGCTTGCCTGGTGGGTGAAACGTGCCATAGACGCAGCGAGTCCCCAACAGGAAGAAATGCTCAGTTTACCTGAAATTGTGGATTCCCAGAGTCGGTTTTGGATAGGAGGCATGTTGAAGGCCTGTCTCCAGACATGGTTGGATTTCTGGGCTGCAACTGCAGCATTGTAGAACCTGGTGACATTCCCATGGCCCCCGTGTTGAGTTTGACCAGATCCCTCTGGATGGCATCTCATCCCTCAGGTGTGTCAACCACAGCAGTCAGCCTGGTGTCATCTGTGTATATTTTCCTGCGTTTGGGGATTCTTTGATGGGTTGAATAGTTGGGTTTGGTTCTGTTCTTTAGTGATTATTTTTAAGTGCATCTGCCAGATCCACATGTAAGATCAGCGTCCATATGAACCCTGCTTCTGCTGTTGCCTCCTCTTCCTCTACCTGATTTCATGCTCCTTTCCCTTTTTTCCTGTCCTCCTTTTCTATCACTCTTTTCTGCATTCGTGCAAAAGTCTCTTTTCCCAGTCAATTGAATGAACTTTAATTGGCTGTAGTTTCAGGCTGTCAGGCACAATTGGAATTTTCTCTGCCTTTGATGAAGGCGTGGTCAATCTTCCATTCCTGACTTGGTGCAGTTATAATGGACTGATCTCACCAGCTGGCTCTGCTGTCCTCAGGGGAGGCATTGTGATGCAAAGCCCCCCCAGGGCTCAAATTCAGGGGAGAACAGGCTCAGACTGCCTTGAGCCTGTGAGAAACAAGTTAGTGGGAATTGGCTTTTGCAAAGTATTATGTGAATTGCTATTAAATACTACAATGTTGTTAATATAGTAATATACGTTATAAACTGGTTAACATTGTTACAATAGCCTAGTTGGGAAATTGGTTTTCAAGAGGACCGTATGGTTTTATGTGTTGTAATGTGGGTTTATGAGTTTGGACAGACTGTTGCTAGGCAAACTTTTGAGACATGACCTTAAAAGGAGTAGAATTTCATACAGTGAGGATTGGATCCTGATGACCACAACGATGAAACTATGATGGCACCAATAAGGATGACATGGGGTGAGACTACGTAAAACTAAAAATAAACATGCATGTAATAAACGGGTAGTGCGACGTTGGCTCTCGGGAATGTTAAATGTATGTTATAAGGTTAAAAGAAGTCCTGTTACAATCTGGTGGGGTTTTATATAAGTTTTGTAAAATTGGAAGTTGATTTCCAACCACTGGGAAAGTCAAAGCAAGAAGGACAACATAGACTCCAAGATGTGCAACAAAGTAGGAGGTGGGTCGGAATAGTGACGTGCAGGAGTGTAGGGAGGTTTGCTGTGGTGGTGTGCATTTTGTTTTATTTATTTAATGTAATTTATATAGAGTTTTATGTAATGGTTTGTTCCTTGTACCCCCCTGGTTTTTGTATTGGTTGTAACCTGTCTGCCCAGAGTTAGAAAAGTCAGTTATATGTCAGTCATTTCTTCCCCCTTTGATACCTAACTGTCAATCTCCTCTCTCTCTCCTTGGGTCCCCTGTCTGTCACCCCAGGACCCTTCCCTGGATTCTAGAAAGCTCCAGGGAAGGCGTCGTGTGATAGGCTGGGACCCTGGCAATCCCCTCTCTTCGTTTTTTGATTGGCCCCCAGTTATTAAGTTACACCCCCAGTTCTACCCCTCATTACTGTAATTGGCTGACCGGTTGTCGCCACCCCTATCCCCTCCCCTGCTTTTAAGCTCGTGCACACCTGTCCTCGTGGCTCTTCTGGGCAGGGGATCAGAGAGTGCTGAGCTCCGTGCTCTATCTCCCTACAATAAACGCTGTTTTACCCTGCCTGGAGGAGTCTCCCTTTCTTCGGCTGCCGCGGTTGCGTTCTACATCGGTCCACTCGCCGCTGGTGCGGGAGAATTAAAATCCCACGGGGGAGGAGGCGGCTCGCCCGACGTGCCGCCCCGACCCATCCACGTTGCTGCAGTGCATAACTGAGCTAGCCTGCGGCCGCGCTGCAAGCGCGAGGACGGACACTGCAACAGTTTGCCTTGCCAGGGGGTTGGCTTGTCAATAGCATGTATACGAGGCTTGTTACAGGTGTGGGCGGTGTGCCCCTGGCTGCAGCTAAGCAGTCAGCGTTGTCCCTGCTTCCTTATTCAGTCCTTTGTTGTGGTTCAATAAACCTTTTAAAATTTTAAGAAGTGAGGCATCCTTTCTCACAAGGCATAAAGCTGATGCAACATCAGGGGTATAAAAGGTGGAACTGCCATTTTGTGCACAAGACTCTGGCATTTTGCCATGCACCCAGCACTGTCCCTTTTGCTTTGCTGATTTTTTTATTGTTCTCAATAAAACTTCTATAACTCATTTCCAGTTGGGTGTTTTATAAGAAGCCTGGGCTCGTGGAGAGCTGCTCCTGGTGCTCGCTGTGCTCAACCTGCTGCGCCAAGCAGCTGCGGCCATGGAGAGACGGGCAGGAGTCCAAGAGTCCGGCCAGCGAGGGCATACGTAATATGTTTCTGACACCTCTGCATTCCCTGCACTGGCCTGTACAAAAAAGAGAATGTGAATGGGAAAAAAGTGCCAGATTCTACTTTGTAAAACAGATCCAGGTTTCCATCCCACAGTGTCATCAAAGGCAAGATTTAATCACATCCAGAAACTATCAACTGAAAAGAAACAAGTGCTAAATCTCATCGCCAGGGAGCCATAGGTACCTACTTTTTTTAATATCACTCTTTAATAAAATAGTCTGGATTATAGTAAATTCTTTTTTGACATTTCCTACTCCAATTATTAATTGAACCACTTCTGTTTTCTTCTTTAGAAAAAAAGAATTCACTCAGTTGTTCAGAATTACCACAAACAATGCTCATCAACAGAACTGCTCCAAAAACACTATGAATGTTCGAATTATAAACTGGCTTGCAGGAAATGGACCATGTTTAATATTCAGTTCTTTCTACTGTCACTTTGATTTCTGAACTGCACCATGACTGACTCTACTCTTTTCCAAGGGGAAGTATTAAGAGACTGACACTCAGGACCAAATATTGAAGCATCTCTCTCAGTCTCCCTTGGGGGATGTTTTTGTAGTTCACATTTAAGAGATGCAAACTCAAATAACAGACACTCACAATAGTGTGTGTGTGTGTGTGTGTGTGTGTATATATATACACACACACACACACTCACACACACACACACACACACACACACACACACAACATATATACTCACATACAGATATAACAGGTATTGAACTATTCCCCACTCTGGTAATAGTCATTGCCACTTCAGTAGAATTAATTGAATTACACCTTACAAAGGACGTCTTATAAAAATTGAACAGCAGTGCAACAAAAAGAAAGACAAAAGAAAAGAGAGGGAAGGGGAAAGGGAAGGCGAAGGGGAAGGGGAAGCTGTAGTGCATTCTCAGCAAGGTGAAAACAAGTAAAGCTAAAGTAGCCACATCCTCCCATGCCTCCCAACCCATATGCCAAAGATTACAGGAAAACATCTACTTTTATCCACATGATTCCTTTCAGGAACTTTTGAGAGACCTTTTTTTCTTGATTAATTCTGTGCAGAAAAATGAACTGTAGACATTGCCAGGCAGTGTAAATGATGCCTGTGCAGGATGGAGGGCAGAAGGGCTAGATCATGGAAAGATTGTGTGACATCCCTGTTAAACTTACTTCAGGTTTTCAGGCCTCAAGCTTCAAGTGTTGAGAATTTAAAGGGGATTCAGATTCCATGAAGAGACTACAGAGATAAGAGCTATTCCAATTCCTCCCTTGCAGAGTGCACACACAATCACAGAGTATATCTTGGCTCTGGAAGTGCTAGTGAAAATTCATACAGTCAACCCTGAGAGAAAATTATCACAACAATGGACCCACTTGCTGGCTTTGTGCCACACTTGGTATTGATCTGTGCCTGTAACACTGTACAAAATGCAGGACTGCTTCCATATTTTCATCTTTTCTGATGGAGAAAATTAGATCATATATTATTCATTCTTGTAGGCCCCAGTGTTTTGGTTTTGTTTTGTTGTTATTGTTGTTTAGTAAGAACTATATTTCTTTAGTCTGACCTCTTGAAATAAAAGTTTTGCTCCAGCTTCTCTGGGGAAAAAAAAAAAAAAAAAAGTATGGAGGAGAAAAGGGGCAGAGCAGGGGGGAACTTTGTATTTTTTACAAGATAATAGATTTTAAATTAATTTTAAATTTAGCAGAACTCTGGCTGTTCAGAGAAATTTCTCTAAAATTCCCTGTAAGTTTACAGGAACAATTACCTATCTGGTGTTCTGAACATAGTGCAAAATGACCAGCACAGAGTGATGCTGCAAATGCAAATACTTTTTTAATCCAGAACTACTCTTCCACACCTGGATGTAGAATTTGGGTTTTTTTCACACACTCATTTTGAAGGTGGAGTCCACCATGCTTTAAAAAAAATGGGAATATAAGAATTTGTGATTATAGTTCAAGATTATATTGCTGAGAATAGTATTACTGCGATCATGTTGCAGTCTGTTTCACACAACTAAAGATCCGAAAGTCCAGACAAGCAGGGCGATGACTCGAAGTATTAAAAGAGATGTTTGGCAATCACCTACTCTGCTCCTTGGGAGAGTTCATTAACAGAAGAGTGCTTCCCACTTTTGGGTTCTGGTTCCTCTCTCTTTCTACATAGGTGGAAATAAATCTAGGATGGGATACAGATAAAGTGAGTGACTAAGCCAGACACTTTTCAAATGGCTGCATTTATTCTATCCAAAGGGGCAGAACATCACCTCCTAGGAAAACATGACAAAGTAATGCCACTGCTTCCTCATCCTCTAAACTCCAGAACAGCTTGGAGATCTACATGAAACAGATCTCTCCTGTGAGAGGCCAGCATCCTGTTAACATAGCATTCCTCTACTGGGAAAAAAGAAATCCATAAATTTAGAGCTTTACCTCAAAACTAGCTCTACAGGAAAGAAAATGCAGAGCCCAAAGAAAACAGAAGTCTGGTAAGCCTGTAAGCCTAAATTTATAGACTGTTCATAAAACTATATAAGAGTGTATGCCCACCAACATGCCAGTCTGGGCTTTGTGCCTGGATTTCTTTTGCATGGAGACAGACATCTGGAAGAATCACACAGTAATATAATATTAATAAGGGATCCACAGGGATCATCCAATCCAACTCCTGACCCTGCACAGGACACTCCAACAATCCCAACCCTGGGAGTGGTGCCCAAATTCTTCTGGAGCTCTATCAGACTTGGGACTGTGACCATTCCTTGGGGAGCCTCTTCAGTGCACACTACTCTCTGAAGGAAAGAACCTTTTCCTCATATTTGCCTGAATGTTTCCTAACACGGCTCCAGCCATTCCCATTCCTGTCACTGGTCACTACAGAGAAGAGATTGGTGCTGCCCCTTGTGAGGAAGTTGTAGACTGAGATGAGGTCTCCCTTCTGTCTCACAGAAGCTGATAAAAGCTTAGGTCTTCCCTGGTTCAGATGCTCTCACATCTACAGAATCCATCTTTGATGAACGAAACCCCCAGCATCCTATCCTACAGCCATGACTGTATTCAGTCCAGAACTAAATTACAGATGCATTTGAAAACAAATTTTAATACCCTGCAACCTAAGCTGTGTAGCTGGTTTTGGTAGATACACTCTCAGGGTTTTTTTATAACCCTTTTCTTCCTGGTACAAAGTCTGGGTGAGACAGCACCACTGACTGTATGTAAATGAAACATTTATCCAGGGTGAGTCACTTCAAGGAAAGTTCTTCTTCAAAAACCACAGGACTGTTCTCATTAGGCAACCTTTATCATGCACCCCAAAAAATGATGCAGAAATCATGGAAGGAGAGTGTGTGTTATCAATATATTGATAGGAGAGAACAAAAAAGAGCCATTTAGCTGCACAGTTAATTTTCTGGCCCAACAGAAGGAGCATGAGTTTCTGTTAATTTCTCCTGCTCCCAATTCTACTGCATTCTACTGCTGTTCATTTATTGATTGAAGGCCCTCTTAAGAGACAGACACAGCAGCATTGCAATCCATTTGTGACAGTCTTGAGCAGATCCATCCATCATTTTACTGACCTTCACTAGGTCATTCACTTTGTTCGGCTCAGAAATCACAAATAACGTGTTCATTTGTGCCTCTCATCATATGCCCAAGACACTTGTCATGCTATAAAAACAGTACTTTTAAGCAGAAATCTCCTTTGCAACCTCATCAGCTCTATTCCTTGGTGCATATATGCCTTTTTCCTTTTCTTCTCTTCAAATGTTTTGAAATGAGCACAAACTACAAATACAGTGAAACTGGCAGTTCAAAATAAGGTTACTGTTCTCAAAACATAAAGCAGATGATGACATTTCAGTAAACACTGCATTTTGTAGCTTAGAGCATCAGTAAGTAATTCCTTCTTAACATCTCATGTCAGGAAATCAGCTCAGCAAATCTATTTTCAGCTGATAACTCTGAAATAAGACATCAGAAATTACACTGAGTTCAAAAGCCCAATAATAGTAAAAAGATAGATTCATGTGAAGCTCATCCAAACATTTCGGCTGTCTGTGTGGTTTTTGTTGTTGAAAAATGCCACTAAGGAGCAAAAGTATGTGGGGTTTTTTGTTTGTTTTTGGTGGTTTGTTTGTTTGTTTGTTTTAGTTTGGTTTGGTTGGTTTGTTTTTGTTTTTTTTCTTGTTTTGTTTGTTTTTATTAGAACAAATTACTTCAAAGATAAACAAACAAACAGTTTGTACTTTTCTTTTTCTGCCAGACTAGAGCAGGCTAACTGGGCATGCAACCTTGCTTTTTTTCTAGCCATCAGCATTGTGTGGTGGTGGGTTTTGTTAAGCTGTTTTGGAGTTGTTTATCTCAATAGTTCATCCCTGCTTTTCCCGCTCCCTGCCCCAATAAATCAGGTACCGTCCAAAGGTATCTCCTCCCTATGTCCTTTTGTCCACATCTCCTGACCCTGCCCTGTGGCAATCTGGGGCCAATCACTTACCTGCCCCACCCTTCTGTCCCCCGGTTTAAAGGTTTGGTGCAGGACCCTGTTCCCTCTCTCTCATACACCTCTGGAGAAATAAAGATCTCTGAGGGAGCTTTCTCTGACTCTTGTTTTGAACCTAGACACCGAGGATATCCAGGACCAAGAGAACAGAAAGCACCTCTGCTGTCTACCGTTACTTGGACTGTTTGCAGTCTAAGGACAGCCACTCCTGACCAGCGTGGCTGGGGGACAGAGCTAGCCAGAGCCCCCCAGCCCCCTGTCATCAGCATTGAATCTTTAGAAAGATAATTTTTTATTGCAAGCTTTTTACCTCTTGAAACTGTATTAGCTTTGCAACACTGTGTCCTCCTTCGCAAAGCAGCAAATGAAAAATCTCAGTGGATTAAATGCTCTAATTTTTCTCCACATCATTATGTCTTAAGTGAATTGCATTGACCATGTTCTACTTCTCCTGCTCATTGTGCACAGACAGAGCAAGTCAGTACTCACGCCCCATGATGATGTGCACCAAGTAACACTGACATTTC
>JAKJHU010002092.1:25000-49639 GCA_022316685.1 Progne subis subis | reverse complement strand
TCCCCCATCTCTGAAATCACCCTTCAAGCACTCCCAGGGCTCTCATCCCCTGTCCTCAGTCTCCACTGCACTGAGCACAGAGCTCCTTTGTCCCTATACAGTGGTCAAGGGCTTGAGGCCATGGGCACCTGGAAAAGAAGGACGATTCCTTTCTATAGGAAGGAAATCACAGAACCTCATTGTTTTGAAGGCAGATGAGAGGCACTCACCAGAGGCCAAGGCAAGCCAGACCTGTTTGTCCTTGCAGCTTTTTTTCTGAGAGCAACCCTTGGATATATGGAGAGTTTGGAGGTGGATTTCCATTTGAGCCATGAGTGGCTGTACCAGAATGACAATTCTCCTCCACAGGAAGGAAAGGGCAGAGCCCCAGTGTTTCAAAAGCTGATTAGAGATGGCCCCAGAGAGGCTGAGCCCAATGCCAGCAAGATCTGTTTGTCTTGTCTGCTTCTGTCTGGTAGCAATCCTTGGTTAAAAGAGAATTTGAGAGGCCAAATCCCAGTTTTGTCCATGGGTGGCTGGACAAGCACAGTTCTTTTCCATAGGAAGGACCCCTAGTGTTTCAAAGGCAGATGACAGCTGGCTCTCCAGAAGCCAAGGGAACCTGGACATTCCTGGCAGCTTTTTATCTGGAATATTTCATTTGATATTTGGAATTTCAGAGGCGGATTCCCAATTTTGGCCATGCACACCTGGATTTGAAAGATGTGTTTTCCATGGCAATAAAAGCAGGCCTCCGCAGTGTTTTGAAGGCAGGATATAGGTGGCCCCAAAGAGGCCAAGACCATCCAGAGCTGTCTGTTCTGGCAGGTTTCATTTGGGAACAATCCTTTGATATAATCAAATTTGGAGGTAGAATCCAAATTCTTGCCATGGGCACCTGGAGGAGAAAGACAGTTCTTTCCCACAGAAAGGAAAGCACACAACTCCAGGGTTTCAGGGGCAGATGAGAAGTGACCCTCAACATGCCAAGGCCAGCTGGACCAGTCAGGCAGCCCCCAGGAGGCCAAACCAGCCAGACCTGTTCCATGTTCCCTTGGATCCATGTGGCCCTACAGCATCAAAATTGCCCCTTGGTTCCATGAGGCCTTGCAGTGTCAAAATGGTTTGGTCATTTCCATGGGGACGAAAAATAAACCCAATGGCTCTTAGATTACTTGAGGTCTCAGAGTGTCACAATGATTTCCATGACTCCATAAGTTCCTGCAGTGTCACAGTGTTTCCCTTGGTTCTATTGGGCTCCCCAGGATCACAATGGCCCCTTGGTTCCACAAGGCCTGGCTGTGTCACACTGGCCCCTTGCTTCCATGGGGACCCTTGGTGTCACAATGACCCCTTGTTTCCATGAGACCTGGCAGTGTCACAGTGGTTGCCTTGGTTCTGTGGTGTCACAAGGACCCTTTGGTTCCGTGGGGATTCACAGTGTCAGAATGCTCTCACTGCTTCCATGAGGCCCTGCAGTGTCACAGCTGCTCCTTGGTTCCACAAGGCCCTGCAGAGCCCCTTGATTCACACAGCCTCTGTCGTGGTTTGGACTCATGGGTTGAGATGAGGACTGGGAGAAAAACACTCTAAAGGAAAAGAGGTTCAAATTTAAAGGTATAAAGTAAATTTATTCTAAGGAAGATAATGAGAAGTAAAATGAGACTTTAAAACAACTTTTTTGCTCCCTAGCCCCTCCCTCTTTCCCACTGATAGCACAGGGAGACAGAGAGTGGGGGTTTTTGTCAGTTCATTACCCAAGATCTTTCTCTGCTCAGGGAGAGGAGATTTTCTTCTGTTGTGTCATGAGTCCCTCGCACAGGCAAAACAGTCTTCCCAGTACTGTTGTGGCATGGGACACTTGTCAGTGGGCTGCAGTCTTTCAAGGATCGGCTGCTCTAGTTTGGAAGCAAAGGCCCTCTTTATCTCTGGGAGCGAGAGCCCTCTCTCTCTGTTCAAGTCTCTCACTAGATCACAGTTTCCTATGGCATCTACCTCTCGGTTTTTGTTCTGAGATTCAGGTGGTTTTAGAGTCTTTTTGCCTTCTGCAAAGCTCTGAGCCAGATGCAAGAAAGAGATGGAGTCTTCAGGTTCTGATTTTTCAAGGTTGCATTGCTTTGTTTATTGTTTCTTATCTTACAGTTTTCTTAGTGCCCAACAAAGGTCTGTGCAGCTGCCTGGGCATCTGGTGACTCCTCGACTCCTCCTGGACTGGGCTGTCATTATCTTTTATACTAATTGCTACGTGTTCTTTATTTATCATTATTTGCCAATACCTATCACTTATACTAAAAAGGTCATCCTTACTTTGACCCAATCTCTTGCAACTACTTTGTGCCACCGTCACTGCAGAAAATGGAGTGAGGGAAGAAGAAAGAAGAAGCAGGAGACAACGCCCCAAATCCTCCATCTTGCTCCCATTCACTTCCATACTAAAAACCCAAATCTACTGTTTTCTCACCCTGTGATAAGCTAAACTACAATCTTTCACACTCTTGTGGCTTGCAATCCTTCCCGCAGTGCAGGAAGCCTTTCCCATGGACTGAGATCAAAGCCAATTTCCCTCTGGGCTCTGGGCCAGGGTCCCAGACCCCCCCTGTCCAGGTCCCTGACCCTCCAGGGCAGCCAAAGGAATGCCCTGGACTCCAACAGTTAACTACTATTATATATTTATAAATCGATAATCCTTAATTAACTCCATTCGACTACTATTACATACCTAGATAATTATAATCCTTAATTAACAGTAGTATGTTTCCTACCCTTGCTCTTACATTTTAGAACAATATGCTTCTAAATATATTCCTGAAATGCTGTATAGTCATAGTATCAGGAAAGGAACCTACGGGAAGAGCATTCTGGTTTTTAACCAGAGTGTGATCAGTCATAAAACAAGAAGGGCAAAGAAGCCCATGGTCCTATTCAAATGGATTTACCCACAGCTGGGTAACTGGGGCAACTGAATCTCCTATTAGATGTTCCTGTAAAATATACTAATTAATCAACCTTAATAAACTCTTGCAATCTATGGCTGGGTATGCCACTCCCCTGATCTTGTCACTGTTACCTGGTGCTCTCAGGGAGGTTCTGGAATTTGCACTGGCTGAGCCAGGCACTGCCCTTGGGATTACTGCCAGGCAGCTGTGTCCATGGGAATGGGGTGTCCAAGCTTGCCTGTCACCTGTGGGGCTGTGGGCAAAGCAGTGGACAAAGGGGAATGAGCTGAGCCCCCTCCCTGACATCCCATCATGGGCACACCCGGGGATCTCCTTGCTGTGTCCTTCCAAGATCTGAGCTGCCCTCCTGGCTGCAAATCTGTGCCACAGCCTCTAGGAATTCCCTGAATGTCCCACAGGGAAGTGCAGAGATGCCAGAGCTGAGGAAATGCTGTTGGGTTTGCCAAGGGAGCCGTGAGTGTCCTTGGCAGAAGGAGGTGCTGAGCCCTTGCCCAGAGACCTTTGGAGAGGCTGAGACATTCAGGGATCCCTCTGCTCTGGGCAGGGTCTTGTTTATCCCAGGGTGACACGGGAGTGTGATTGTGCTCTGATTGCAGGCAAAGGTGCAAACCCAGGGGAATTGGGAACAAGCCCATCCACCCCCTCACCTTCCCGGAGCCACAGGGAATCCTTTGCCTCTCACATCCCTCAGTGGCAAAATCTGAGTGCAGCAGAAATGCTGGGGATTTCTGACACCAGAGAAACAGGAATGATGCGTGTGCAGGAAAATAATGGCTAAAATTCCTTCCTGCTCCCCATGCCCTTTTGAAGAGTGAGTGCAGATGGTCAACAAGCCTTTCTGCATTAGGAGTGGCTCCCCTGACAAATTCTATCCCTCTGCCACATGGTCAGCAGGGCAGGGATGGCTCCTGGAGAGCCCCCACACACAGGCCTGGCTGCTCCTGGCACACTCAGACAGCACAACTGGGGCTCAGGCAGGGACCTGGGTGAAGGTTTTCCCAGTGCAGGAACAAGGGTGGGTGGGTCACAGCAGGACAGTCTACAGGGAATGGCCCAAGTTTGGCTCAAAGCAGCCTCTGCTGACTTGTCACTGTCCTTTATCCATGAACAGGTCCCCATGGGCAGGCACAGCAAATGTCCAACAGCAGCTCCATCAGCTATGACTGCTACGTGTCCATCTGCAAACCCCTGCACTACGGGACCCTCCTGGGCAGCAGAGCTTGTGCCCACATGGCAGCAGCTGCCTGGGCCACTGCCTTTCTCTATTCACTGCTGCACACAGCCAATACATTTTCCCTGCCCCTGTGCCATGACAATGTCCTGGGCCAGTTCTTCTGTGAAATCCCACACACCCTCAAACTCTCCTGCTCCAAATCCTACCTCAGGGAACTTGGACTTCTTGTATTTTCCATCTCTTTAGCATTTGTTTGTTTTGTGTTCATTGTTTTCTCCTATGTGCAGATCTTCAGGGCTGTGCTGAGGATCCCCTCTGAGCAGGGACAGCACAAAGCCTTTTCCACCCGCATCCCTCACCTGGCCGTGGTCTCCCTGTTCCTCAGCACTGGCACATTTGCCTACCTGAAGCCCCCCTCCATCTCCTCCCCATCCCTGGATCTGATCCTGTCAGTTCTGTACTCTGTCAGTTGTGCCTCCAGCCCTGAACCCCCTCATCTACAGCCTGAGGAACCAGGAGCTCAAGGCTGCAGTGTGGGGACTGATGACTGTGTGGTTTAAAAAACATTAAACTGCTGGCCAATTTCTGCAAATCACTTGTAATAAAAGTCATCTTTGATACTTCTTGTTATTTTCATTTTGGAGGTTCTTTTTCTTTGTTTTACTCCTTTAATCTTCTCCACAGATATATGTCACTGTTTGTGACATTTCTCATTTTGTTTCTCTCCACCTTCCCTGTGGCCACATACTTTGCCCATGAGGGACTGCATTGTTGGTGACTTTAAAGAAACTAAGGGATCTCTCAGCCAAGTTTTCTGCAGAGATCCCCATTTTGTTCCCTCCCCTGGAGCTGGAGCAGCAATGTCTGTGTGCAGAGCTGGGGGCAGATCCGTGCTGGCACAGCAGCTGTGCCCAGGAGCAGCAGCACACAAAGACCTTCCTGGTGCTGTGCCCTGTGCCAGGAGGGATTGTGCCACCAGAGCTGAGCCTAAATTTCTTCTCCCAGGCAGCTTTAGGGCATGGAACATGGAGAAGGCAGAGCTGACTCTCAGCTTTCCGCAGTCCTCCAAAACGATCCTGTGTGTGAAGCAGCCTGGGAACAGGGTTTATGTGTGAGGGGAGGGGAATTCAGAGCTGTTTTCTCCCCTGTGGGCTGAGGGTCTGCATTTCCGATGGCCCGATTCTGCATTTCCGATTTCTGCAGCTGCCAAAGGGGCCTTTTTCACTCAACTGAGAGCAGTTCTGCTGAAAGCCTGTCCTAAACCTGATTTTTTTGCAAATATGCCCAATGAATCCTAATTATTTGCAGCCCCAGGTCTTGTGCGCATGCAGGTGTGAGAACTGAAGGATGGAACAGCTCTGCTGGGGGGAAATTCTCCTTTACTTGTTTGTTTTCCTTTTGGGGTTTTTTTGGGGGTTTCTTGGTTGGTTTGGTTTATTTTCATGTTCTTTTGTTTTGATTGGTTTTGTTGATGTGGAGAAGAGCTCTTTTATTCTAGATTTTGTGGGGTTTCGTGGGGTTTTTTCCTTTTTTTTTTGGGTTTCGGTTCTTTTTTTTTGGTGGTGGGAGTTTTTGGTTTTGTATGGGGGGTTTTGGTCTTTTTTGGTTTTCTTATTTAACTCTCCCTGTCAGCTCTGGGCAGAGCTCTGTGACTCTATCTGACACTTGCCTGTGGCACTGTGGAGGTGGCCAGGGGGACCTTCCCCGAGCTGTGTGCACAGCAATGCACATCAGCCCAGGCCGGGGGTGCTCAGTGCCCGCTCAGTTTTGCTGTCTGGCTGTGGCTCTGGACGCTTCCCTTGGAGCGTCTCCAGGCAGGGAACATTGGAGCTGTCCCCACCGTGGTGTCACAGAGAGGGGAACGCTGGGGCTGTGCCGCTCCTGCCCCGGCCCCAAGAGCTCTGCCAGCGCCTGGAGGAGACACAAAGGCTGAGCCCAAGGGAGAGAACTGCAGAAGGGGCTGAGCTGGGAGGGAGGCAGCGGGATCATGGAGTCCAGGCCCTGGCCCTGCACAGACAGCCCAAGAGTGGCAGCCTGGGCATTCCTGGGAGCGGTGTCCAAAGGCTCCTGGAGCTGCGGCAGCCTCAGAGCTGTGACCATTGCAGTGGCCACAGAGCTCTGGGGAAAGGTCCCGGCCCTGGCTTGGGGCTGGGCCAGTGGCCCAGGGAGAAAATCAACTTGCAGCTGCTGCCCCAGAGCAGGGAAGAGCAGGAATTGCTGTCTGGGAGAGACTCTTGCCAAGGGCCTGCAGCACCAGGACACAGGCCATGGCTGGGCACTGCTTGGGGCCAGGGTGAGCTGGGATGTGGGGATGGACTTGTTCCCTGGGAGGGCGGTGGGGCCCTGGCAAGCTCCAAGCTCCAATGTAAAGTAAGGATTAAAGTCTGAAGGGTTTTAGTGATAGCTGGGAGAGGTGGGGTTGATGAAATAAGGGGCAGTGAAATGGACCAACACTTGCCAATATTTCTCCAATTCAAATGCTCTAATCAGGCTAGAAATAGAAATAAAGGAAGGGAAAATACCTTGAAGAAATGCAAGCTTAAATTGAAAAATCAAAATATTTGAAAGCATGTGAAAATCAAAAAGTTAATGGGCTGACAAGAAGTGCAGGGAGAGGGATGGAAGCTTGCCCAATTAATCTTCATTGAAATTGCAAGTTTATATTTCCTTTCCTGAAAGGAAGTATTTTCTCTGAAATATTTAAAATAGGAAACAAAGTCTAACTAAGGAAAGGAGATATGATGAGAAACAGTGTGAATGAAAACAGACAAAATTTGGAACCGAAATGAGTGAGGCCACATGGACTGAGATGAAATGAGGGGCAGTGAAAAGGTCCAACACTTGACAAATGTACACCAAATCAAATGCTGCAATCCGCCAAGAAATGGAAAAAAAGGAAGGAGAGGAAAACACATAGAAGATATTCAAACTTAAATTGAAAAAGGGAATATTTTGAAAGCATGTAAAAAGAAAAAGTGAATGGGATGACAAGAAGTACAGGGAAAGGAAGAGAAGCTTGCCCAATTAATCTTCATTGAAATATTGAAAAGAGAGAAGTGAGTCTAGCAAATGCTCAGGAAAAGAGATATGCTGCAAAGCAGTGCGAATGAAAACTATGGGAAAATTTGGAACTGGAATAATTGAAACCAAATGGTCTGAGATGAAATGGGGGGCACTGAAAAAAACCAACACTTGTCAAAAGTACTCCAATTCAAATGCTGAAATCAGGCAAGAAAGGAAAATAAAAGAAGAGAAGAAAAGAAATTTATAAAAAAGCAAGCTTAAAAGGAAAAAGGGAAAATTCACAGACAACGTGAAAAGTAAAAAGTGGGTGGGATGACAAGAAGTGCAGGGAAAGGGACGGAAGCTTGCCCAATTAATCTTCATTGAAATGGCAAGATTTCATTTGGTATCCGAGAGGAAAGTCGTCCCTTCATGAAAGGGAATGAAATCTTTAATACAGAGAACAAAGTCAAACAAACACTCAGGAAATGATATATAATGAAACTGCAAATGAAAACTAATGAGAAAATCTGGGATCGGAGAGATTGTGACCAAATGGACTGAGATGAAATGAGGGGCACTGAAAAGGACCAACACTTGTCAATGTTACTCCAAATTAAATTCTGACATCAGGCAAGAAATTGAAATAATGGAAGGAGAAGATTAGAAATTGAAGAAATGCAAGGTTAAAATGGAAAAAAAAAATTCTTTTTGAAAGCACATGTGAAGCCAAAATTCAATGGGATGACAAGAAGTGCAAGGAAAAGGACAAAAGCTTCCCAAGTAACACTCCCTGATATTTTGAAAACAGAGAACAAGTTGAGCAATCACTCAGGAATAGAAATATGATTGGAAACAGTGCAAATTTAAAAAAAAAAAAAAAAAAAAAAAAAAAAGGAGAAAACTGGGAATGAGAGTGATTTAGACCAAATAAACTGAGATGAAATGAAAGGCACTGAAAAGGACCAACACTTGCCAAAAGTACTTCAATTCAAAAAGCTGCAACCAGGTGAGAAGTGGAAATAAAGGAAGGATGGAGAGAAAATGAAATTGAAGAAATGCAAGCTTAAAATGAAAAAGGGAAAATTTTGAAAGCCCCTGAAAAGCAAAAAGTGAATGGGATGACAAGAAGTGAAGGGAAAGGGACGGAAGCTTGCCCAATTAATCTTCATTGACATCGCAAGATTTCATTCCCTTTCCCAAAGCAAGGTCTACCTTTCAGGAAAGGAGAATGAAATCTTGAATACAGAGAACAAAGTCTAAATGATGAGGAAAGGAGATATGATGCGAAACAGTGCGAATGAAAACAACTGAAATAATTTGGAACAGGAGTGATTGTGACCAAATGGACTGAGATGGAATGAGGAGCACTGAAAAGGACCAACACTTGTCAAAAAAATCCAATTCAACTGTTGACACCTGGTACCAAATGTAAATAAAAGAAGGCGAGGAAAAGAAATTGAAGAAATGCAAGCTTAAAATGAAAAAATTTGAAAGAACATGAAAAGGAAGAAGTGAATGGGATGACAAGAAGTGCAGGGAAAGGGAGTGAAGCTTGTCCGTTTAATCGTCATTGAAATCTTGAAAACAGGGAACAAAGTATCAAACGCTCAGGAAAGGGGATATGATGAGAAGCAATGCAAATGAAAACAACCAAAGTAATTTGGAACCGGAGTGATTGAGACCAAATGGACTGAGCTGAAATGAGGGGCACTGAAAAGGACCAGCAGTTGCCAAAATACTCCAATTCAAATGCTGCAATCAGGCAAGAAAATGAAACAGAAGAAGGAGAGGTAAAGAAATTAAAGAAATGCAAGCTTAAAATGAAAATGGGAAAATTTTGAAAGCACGTGAAAAACAAAAAGTGAATGGGATGATAGGAAGTGCAGGGCAAGCAACACAAAAAATTTAACAAATGCTCAGGTAAGGAGATATGGTGTGAAACAACGCAAATACATACAAAAAGGAGAAATTTGGAACTGGAGTGATTGTGACCAAATGGACTGAGCAGAAATGAAAGGCACTGAAAAGGACCAACACTTGCCAAATGTACAGCAATTCAAATGCTGCAATCCATCAAGAAATGAAAATAAAATAAGGATGTAGTGGTTCCTTAAGCGTGGTCTCCACGCACGCCCAGGCTAGCTCAGGCACCGTGGTGTGGAAAGGTACGGACAGCTGGCCGTGCCAGCTAACCCGATCCTGTGGGGCCTTGGATCCCACACGACCTCGGCAGCAGGCACAGGTGGTGCAGGGCAACGACGGTGGAGATAGAAATGCAGACTCTGCTGAACGGGTCACAAGATTTAATTAAAGCCCCGGCGTGGGACCTCCTGACCTCCAGGTAACTGCCTAGGCAGAGACCCCCAGGCTGCTTGCCAGCAGCTTTTATCTGGGGGTGGAACCAGGAGAAGAGGCAGTGGGTGAGCAAATCAGGGATCACCGGGGAGGGGTCACATGGATGAATGATATTTTCATAAACCATACACGAATGATGAGGAAGGACTCCCTCTGGATCTGACCTATCACTCGATGCCTTTGGAAGAACTTTCTAGCTCCAGGGGAAGGCCCCAAGATGACAGGCAGACCCCAGAGGAGGGGGGAGAGGGGGATTGACATATAACGGTTGGAGGGGAGAAGAGCAGGGAAAGATCATTAAGGGGAACAAACTGGGATATATAGAATGAACCATAAATTAATAGCACATACAATAAAACCAAAACCAAATCCCATACCACTACAGAGCTCCCCACCAGCTCTTTTAAGGTGGTCCTGAGCTTAGACCAGGCTCCCTTGGAGAAGGAGCTCGAATTACAATAATGCATAAGAAAAAGAAGCCACCAATAGGAGGCATTCCGAAAAGCTCCCATTGGAGTGTTGGCTAAAGGTAAAGGTGCCTGTAAAACGTCTTCTGCACAAGAACTGTGTGGGAAAACGGACTGTGTAAGTATCACGGGGTTGGGCAGGCGGGCAGCTGTATGTTTGTGTGTGTGCAGAATATCTAAAATGGGGGCTGGTAGCCCAGACCCATGAAGTGAGTGTGAACCTCCCAGTACCGCGTTTTTGGCTCTCGGCAAGGAGAGTGGCTGGGAAAGGAGGGAAGTGAAAAGAGAGAATGAGTGAGGTTCCCTGGGAGGGACTGGCAGGGAGGGTCCCAGCCCGAGAACCCAGGGGAAGGTCCTCGAGGAGAAGGGAGCGATCTGATCACTGGGTGAGGTGAATAAGGAGGGGAGCAATTGAGTCAAGTTCCATTTTCTTTGAGAAGAAAATAGTTGGTAACTTAAGTATGAGATTAAGAAGGATTGCAAGGGGAAGTGGCTAGAAGGACATAGTCAGGGAAGAGAGATTGGGAGAAAGATTGGAATTAGGCATAAGGCAAACAGTTGGTAAAGGACGAGATAGTGCAACAGAATAATAAGTGAGAGGACTGAACCACAAAGTGAGTGAGGGAGACCAAGATTCTCCTGGTACCAGGGGTTTCTTGATTTGTTGCCGCCAAAAATGGGTCCAAGGAAAAGTAACTCCTTAGACCCAGGAGCTGCAAATTATGAAGAAAATTCACAAGAGCCTGGTATAGCTGGGAACAGAGACAAGGGTTCTCAGAAGGGGAACATCCCTCAGGACAGTCCACTGAGGATGATGTTACGATACTGGGATGCATGGGAATCCTGAAGACGAAAAAGTAAGCAGAAAATGATTAACTATTGTATGCTTGAATGGACAAAGGAAATGATCGTGAAAGATAATTTATATTGGTCAAAGTGTGGATTGTTTGAAGATTGGATTTGCCAGGCTTTGAATTTGTATGTTAATTCAAACAAACCTTTTAATCAGGAAGAAAGCGAATATGCTGCTCTGTGGCTTCCCAGGGGAAAGAGTGAATTTGTCACTCGAAGGCAAGGAATCAAGGGTTTTCTGTTCTATCCTTTACAAACTAGAGGGCAAGCAGCCAAACCAGACAGACATGAGCCCTACGATCCGTTAGATCACCTCCCCCCCCCTTATAGGCAACCTAATCAGCCCGTTCAACCCCAAGCCCCCGAGGGTCCTCCTGTAAATGCAAACACACCCCCTATTCAGGAGGGGCCAGTAGCACATAGAACTAGAGGTGGGGGACAGGGAGAAGTGATGATGGGGATGGGGAAGCAAAAATGACAGATGGACTATACCCGCTTAGAAAAGTTCCAATGGCAAACCCAGAACAGAGACCTATTGGTGATGTGAGTGTTCCCCTGAACACAGGGGATGTCAGGGAGTTTAAGAAGGAGATGGGCAGGCTGCTAGAGGATCCTCTTGGAGTGGCAGAGAGATTAGATCAGTTCTTGGGGCCGAATATATACACCTGGGTGGAACTGCAGTCTATCTTAGGAATCTTGTTTACCATGGAAGAGAGAGAAATGATTAGACATTCAGGAATGAGGGTTTGGGATAGAGAATGTCAGGAGCCAGACCAGGGGAATCAGAAATGGCCTATGCAAGATCCAGGTTGGAATAATCAGAATGAAAGACACAGGCAGAATAGGAGTGATCTCCAGTGGATGCTTATCTGAGGAATCCGGGAAGCAGTGCCCAAGGGGCAGAATATAGGGAAAGCTCTAAGTGAGCACCAAGGGAAGGATTAATCTCTGGCAGACTGGTTAGAAAGACTAAGAAAAGCCTTGCAGTTATATTCAGGTGTAGACCCCGACACAGCAGCAGGACAGGTCCTTTTGAAAACACAATTTGTCGCTAAGGCCTGGGGGCACATCAGGAAGAAGCTGGAAAAAGTAGAAAATTGGCAGGATAGGAGGCTTCAGGAATCGTTAAGAGAAGCACAGAAAGTGTATGTGAGAAGAGATGAGGAGAGGCAAAAGAGAAACCCACAGATTTTTCTGGCAGCAGTCAAGGCAACACAGACAACCGTGAATACAGAGAAGCACTCAGGAAAGAACAAACAACAGAAAAAGGCAGGTCCCACCTCTGGGGATACGAGACTCACGTGTTTTTCCTGTCACCAGAAAGGACACTTACAAACTTCTTGTCCTACCTCCAGGGGTACAGGACCCACTTGTTTTTATTGCCACAAAAAGGGACATGTACAAAAATTCTGTAGAAAGAGGCAGCAAGAGGAGAAAATGTTTCAAGAAGACTAGGGGGGTCAGGGGTGTGGTGGTTTCAGGCAGATTTTGGGAGAAATCCTCCCAAGGGGCCCCCCTCTCCCCTCCCCCAACCGGTTCGGGAAAAACTTCCTCAGAGAGAAGTGGAAAAAACCTGTTTATTACACAGGCAAAGCACTCCCAGCACAATACCCGATGACAAGAGCTTCGTGCCGCTTACGGAGGGATAACAAACTTAAAGAAAGTCTCTCCTCTTGAAGATTGTCAGTGTGCTCCACCACTCTCTCTCCGCTGACGTTGGAAAAAAAGTGCAGGGCTGGTCCTGGTGGTCTCGGTGGGGTGGGTCCCCTGTGGAGGCCCCCCGGTGCTTCCCCAGGTCCTCAGTCCGGAGAGGTTGGAACAGTTCCGAGGAGAGGGCAAAAAAAAAAAAAAAAGAAAAAAAGGAAAGAAAAAAAGAAAAAAAGAAGAAAGCAAAAAAAGCAAAAAAGCTTCAGCTATTCTACAGCATCTAACACTATGCTAGCACTAAACTAAACTAACTGCCCGAGAAAAACAACAGAGCTTCTTCAGTCTCGCCGAGTTCCAGCTCCCCCGCTTCAAGGTCACTTGGATGAGCAGAGTTTTCCTGGGGAAAAACAAACGGCGCTTGCCCTCCCCCCTGCACCCAACAGACGATTGGGGATACACAGTCACCCCAGGACATCTTCCACCCCTTATCCCCATATCGTTGACTTACAGACAGAACCAATGTATATTCCACATAAAACTTCCATCTATTCTCCCCATAAAAAAAAAACAATACAAGCAATACCTGTCATGCTCCTGTCATGTTCCACACTGAGGCACTGAATCCAGGCCCCAGGCTGCAGGGCAGCAGGATTCCTCTCTCACTTACTCATACCTTCAACACTTGCTCATACCTTCAACACTTAACACATACCCTCTCACTTACACATTTCCTTCTATTTCATTCTGCATGGTTTAATGTACAGACAATGGCAATAGCATTCAGCAAACAGTGATGTTTACAAATTATTCTCACCCAACAATCAGATCTCCCTGAGGTACACATCGAGTTGTTCCATCTTTCTGCATTATCCACCATGTGCAACCTGGTCCCTGAGCAAAGACAACCCCACGAATGGGTTTGTCTGTACTTGAGGGAGACCTGATCCACACTGTCTTCCCTAACAGACCTCTGACATGCACCACTCGGACTTTATCTCCATCTGTTGTATGCAGAGGCTCAGCCTGGGCAGGTCCTGCTCGGTTGGTGGAGCCTCGGGTGTTGACCAACCAGGTGGCCTTTGCTAAGTGCTGCTCCCAATTCTTGAAAGATCCCCCCCCCAATGCTTTCAATTGGGTTTTTAACAATGCATTGTGCCTCTCCACTTTGCCTGCAGCAGGTGCATGGTAGGGAATATGGTACACCCACTCAATGCCATGTTCCCTAGCCCAGGTGTTAATAAGGCTGTTCTTGAAATGAGTCCCGTTGTCTGACTCAATCCTCTCAGGGGTACCATGTCTCCACAGAACTTGCTTCTCTATGCCCAGGATGGTGTTCCGGGCAGTAGCGTGAGGCACAGGGTAGGTCTCCAACCATCCAGTGGTGGCTTCCACCATTGTGAGCACGTAGCACTTGCCTTGGCGGGTTTGGGGAAGGGTGATGTAGTCAATCTGCCAGGCTTCCCCGTACTTATACTTGGACCATCGCCCGCCATACCATAGCGGCTTCACCCGCTTGGCCTGTTTGATGGCAGCACACGTCTCACAGTCATGGATAACCTGAGAAATACTGTCCATGGTTAGATCCACCCCTCGGTCTCGTGCCCACTTATAGGTGGCATCTCTGCCCTGGTGACCTGAGGCATCATGGGCCCATCGAGCTAGGAACAACTCTCCCTTGTGTTCCCAATCTAAGTCTATCTTTGACACTTCTATTTTTGCTGCCCGATCTACCTGCTCGTTGTTTCGATGCTCTTCATTAGCTCTACTCTTGGGGATGTGGGCATCTACGTGGCGGACTTTCACAGGTAGTCTCCCTACCCTGGTAGCAATGTCTTTCCACTCCTCAGCAGCCCAAATTGGTTTCCCCCCACGCTGCCAATTAGCCTCTTTCCACCTCTTCAGCCATCCCCACAGAGCATTGGCTACCATCCACGAATCAGTATAGAGGTAGAGCCTCGGCCACCCCTCTCTTTCAGCAATATCCAAGGCCAATTGAACAGCCTTGAGTTCTGCAAGTTGACTTGATCCACCCTCTCCTTCAGTGGCCTCAGCAACTTGTCGTGTGGGACTCCACACGGCTGCTTTCCACTTCCGGTTCATCCCTACAATACGACAGGAACCGTCAGTGAAAAGGGCATAATGCCTCTCCTCTGCTGGCAATTGGTTGTATGGTGGAGCCTCTTCAGCCCGTGTCACTTGCTCTTGTTCTTCATCTGTGAGGCCAAAATTTTCACCCTCAGGCCAATTGGTAATTATTTCCAAAATCCCAAGGCGATTCAGTTTACCCATACGGGCACGCTGCGTAATAAGAGCAATCCACTTGCTCCATGTGGCATCAGTGGCG
Organism: Progne subis subis; assembly: GCA_022316685.1. Taxonomy (NCBI): domain Eukaryota; kingdom Metazoa; phylum Chordata; class Aves; order Passeriformes; family Hirundinidae; genus Progne; species Progne subis. Next base: position 34,858 of record JAKJHU010002092.1, on the reverse strand, counting down.
TGATGGGTGGAGGGGACCTCCCCTTTGAACATCCACCCCAGCACAGGCAGTCGGGGTGCCAGGAGGAGTTGCGCCTCTGTACCAATCACCTCCGAGGCGGCTTGAACTCCTTCATAGGCAGCTAAGATTTCCTTCTCAGTTGGGGTGTAATTGGCTTCAGACCCTCTGTAGCTTCGACTCCAAAATCCTAGTGGTCGGCCTCGAGTCTCACCAGGCACCTTCTGCCAAAGGCTCCAGGACAGGCCATTGTTCCCGGCTGCTGAGTAGAGCACATTCTTCACTTCTGGTCCTGTCCTCACTGGGCCAAGGGCCACTGCATGAGCGATCTCCTCCTTGATCTGGGCAAAGGCTTGTTGCTGCTCAGGGCCCCAGTGGAAATCATTCTTTTTTCGGGTGACCAGGTAAAGAGGGCTCACGATTTGACTATACTCGGGAATATGCATCCTCCAGAAACCTATAGCACCTAGGAAAGCTTGTGTCTCCTTCTTATTGGTCGGTGGAGACATTGCTGTGATCTTGTTGATGACATCAGTAGGAATCTGCCGCCGTCCATCTTGCCACTTTACTCCCAGGAACTGGATCTCTCGGGCAGGTCCCTTGACCTTGCTCTGCTTGATGGCAAAACCAGCTTTCAGGAGAATTTGGATGATCTTCTCTCCTTTCTCAAACACTTCCATTGCCGTGTTCCCCCACACAATGATGTCATCGATATACTGTAGGTGCTCCGGAGCCTCACCCTTTTCCAGTGCAGCTTGGATCAGTCCATGGCAGATGGTAGGACTGTGCTTCCACCCCTGGGGCAGTCGGTTCCAGGTGTACTGCACGCCCCTCCATGTGAAGGCAAACTGAGGCCTGCATTCTGCTGCCAAAGGAATGGAGAAAAATGCATTGGCAATATCAACTGTGGCATACCATTTTGCTGCCTTGGACTCCAGCTCATACTGGAGCTCCAACATGTCTGGCACAGCAGCACTCAGTGGTGGTGTCACCTCATTCAATGCACGGTAGTCCACAGTCAATCTCCATTCTCCTTCAGATTTGCGCACAGGCCAAATGGGGCTGTTGAAGGGTGAGTGGGTTTTACTAACCACCCCTTGGCTCTCCAGCTCTTGAATCATCTTATGAATGGGAATCACAGCATCTCGAGTGGTTCTATACTGTCGGCGGTGCACTATAGAAGTGGCAATTGGTACCCGTTGTTCTTGTACTTTCAAGAGTCCTACTGCAGAAGGATTCTTGGACAGTCCAGGCAAGGTGTTCAATTGCCGGATGCCCTCTGTTACTACAGCCGCTATCCCGAATGCCCACCTGAGTCCTTTCGGGTCTTTGAAATACCCACTTCGGAGGAAGTCTATGCCCAAAATACATGGGGCCTCTGGGCCAGTCACAATAGGGTGTTTCTCCCACTCCTTTCCAGTTAGGCTCACATCTGCTTCTACCACAGTAAAATCCTGTGATCCCCCCGTCACGCCAGCAATAGAAACAGATTCTGCCCCTACCTGTCTTGATGGCATTAATGTGCACTGCGCACCAGTATCAACCAAGGCCTCATATCTTTGTGGTTCTGATGTGCCAGGCCAACGAATCCACACAGTCCAAAATACACGGTTTTCCCTAGCCTCTACCTGGCTAGAGGCAGGGCCCCTCTAAGCCTGGTTATCTTTCTTTCCTTGAGCATATGCCTTAGAGGTTCCTTCAAGGGGGTCGGACATGTCATCATCGTCATACCTGGCAGTTCGGCTACGGGCAACTGGAGCCGCTTCCCTTTTGGTGAAACTCCCTCTTTGAGTCTTGACTTCCTTCAATTCACGCACCCGTTGTGCCAAGGCAGCCGTAGATTTTCCATCCCATCTGTTCATATTTTCTCCGCAATCCCGCAGGAAGAACCACAGCTCAGCGCGTGGAGTGTACCCTCTCTCCCTACCCGGGGAGCGTCTACGTTGGGTACCAGAACCTCTGATCTGCACTGCTGAGATTTGGAGAAGGTCCTCTCTAATCTCCTCCCTGAGTTTCTTATGATTCTTATCTATCTTATCCTCTAGTTTCTGTAGGCGTGTTTCCACAGCTGCGATTCTGGCGTGTGTTGGGCCATGCACAGCATCTGCATATGCTCGGAGCTTCTTCGCCATATCAAGCACAGTTTCCTCCATGTCCTCCCGCTTCATTACTGCTAAAGCAGAAGCGTATTCTAATGGCCCGAGTCGTATAAGTTTTCGCCACATCACAGATGTACATGATACCAAGTCTGGGTTCCTAGTGTTTATATCATCTGAGAAAACCATCTCTGCCACTGCCATTTCTCTCAAGCGTTGAATCCCTTGTTCTATGGTCTTCCATGGGGTTTGCTGCATATAGAGATCATCTGCACATAAGTATCTTTCTGCCACACTTCCTAGGACCCGTATCCAGAGACTGCAAGGACTAGCCTCTCTCATCATCTCCTGGTCGATGACTGGATCATGTGACAGGGATCCCAGATGCCTCGCTTCAGTGCCATCCAGAATTGTAGCCTCACCTGTGGCATCCCAAAGACGGACTAACCAACTAATTATAGATTCATCAGGTTGTCGCCGGTAATCTTTTCTTAGGCCTCGAAGGTCCTTCAGGGAAAAGGAGTCAATATTGGCTTCTGATCCTGTGCTGGAAGATTTGGCTTCTGATTTTGGTGAAGATCCTTCTCTTGCGTCATCATCGTCCACTGGTCGATCGGTTTTATGTGTGTGCTTCTTTGCTGGAGCAACTGCCAGGGGCTTAGGCTTACTGTCTGGTTTAGCTGCTGGATTCATAACTGGGGTGTTGGCGGCAGCCTGAGTGACTGGGGTAGCTGTTGATTTGTATCCCTTCCCCCCTGCCTCTGTCTGCTGCCCTACAGTCTCTAGCAAGGTGCGATAAGCATATGCCAGGGCCCAGCTTACTGCAGCGACCTTCTCCCCCTTAGAGCCATCATGGTACCTCTCTTTCAGGTATTTCCCCAGCTCCACTGGATTCTGAATTTGTTCCCGTGGAAAATCCCAGACTACAGGGTCAGAGAATTCCTTGAGGAGTTGGCCCATATCCTCCCATTCTCCACACCACTCAGGATTTCCTCTGCCTGGGTCGGGAGTTTCATCAGCCCCTCTAGAAATCTCAGCCCATATTTTAGAGAAGCTGCAGACTGTATAGAGGAGGCTTACCAGATGACATACCAGAAAGATGGTCTCTTTAACACTCAGGGGAAACTCAACATTCTCCAGAAATGATTTAACCGATTTAGAGGAGAAGGAAACAAAAGACTGCAACGCTTCATCCTCTGCTCCTCCTCCCACAAACAGGGTGAATAACCATAACCATGACCCATACATAGAAGGAACAGACCTCAGCACCTTTATAAACTTCCTACAAATTATTATCATTAAGCCAAGGCCAATAGCTACTCTAATCCGCGTCCCTCTACTGTAAAAACTGTGTATTAATGACAATATTGGGGCTATCTCTGGATATGCAAATAAACCTAAGGACCACAAAGGTATTAAGACCTCAAAGAAGCCTAAGGATCCAAAACACATCAAGGCCCCCACCCCAAGAGACATGAGTTCAAACAGCATATTTACTGACCGCTAAATACTAATCAGTTCAGGGTTTTTCCACTCTCTCGTGGGTTCGAGCCCCACGTTGGGCACCAAGAAGTTTGTGGTGGTTTCAGGCAGATTTTGGGAGAAATCCTCCCAAGGGGCCCCCCTCTCCCCTCCCCCAACCGGTTCGGGAAAAACTTCCTCAGAGAGAAGTGGAAAAAACCTGTTTATTACACAGGCAAAGCACTCCCAGCACAATACCCGATGACAAGAGCTTCGTGCCGCTTACGGAGGGATAACAAACTTAAAGAAAGTCTCTCCTCTTGAAGATTGTCAGTGTGCTCCACCACTCTCTCTCCGCTGACGTTGGAAAAAAAGAGCAGGGCTGGTCTCGGTGGTTTCGGTGGGGTGGGTCCCCTGTGGAGGCCCCCCGGTGCTTCCCCAGGTCCTCAGTCCGGAGAGGTTGGAACAGTTCCGAGGAGAGGGCAAAAAAAAAAAAAAAGAAAAAGGAAAGAAAAAAGAAAAAAAGAAGAAAGCAAAAAAAGCAAAAAGCTTCAGCTATTCTACAGCATCTAACACTATGCTAGCACTAAACTAAACTAACTGCCCGAGAAAAACAACAGAGCTTCTTCAGTCTCGCCGAGTTCCAGCTCCCCCGCTTCAAGGTCACTTGGATGAGCAGAGTTTTCCTGGGGAAAAACAAACTGCGCTTGCCCTCCCCCCTGCACCCAACAGACGATTGGGGATACACAGTCACCCCAGGACAAGGGGCTCTATTTAATGAGGACTGAACACCTAGAAGAGCCCTTGATAAAACTGAAAATAGGTCTTCAAAAGGAAGAAATCACGTTTTTGGTGGACACAGAAGTTACTAGGTCGACAGTAAGAAAACTACCACAAGGATGTGAAGTAAGTCATGAACGTGTCCCAGTAATTTGGGATATAAAGGAGAAGTTTTTCTGGCTCCTGTAATTAAAAATGTGCAGATTGAATCAGATTAAAAATTTGGACTGAATGATTTGTTATTAATACCTGAGGCTGATAATTATTTATTAGGAAGGGACTTAATAATAGCCTTGAGCATTAAAATAACACCCTGTGAAGGAAAACCTAAAATCTGTTCTTTAACTGAAGAAGATAATTTCGAGATTAGCGACACTGTGTGGTATACTGGTGAAGTAGGAAAATTAAACATTCAGCCCATTAGCGTTGAAATACAGAACCCAGAAATCCCCATTGGAGTAAAACAATATCCGATATCACTGGAAGGTCAGAAGGGATTGAAACCGGTCGTTGAGAATTGAGTACATCAGGGGGTGTTGGAGTCCTGTGTGTCACCACATCATACCCCCATCCTGCCGGTAAAGAAGCCTGATGGTAGCTACCGACTAGTCCAGGATCTCAGAGCGGTAAATCAAAGAACCGTTACCCGCTGTCCAGGAGTAGCTAAGCCAGATACCGCCTAATTACATTTGGTACAGTGTCGTGGATTTAAAGGATGCCTTTTGAACTTGCCCTCTGGATGAGGGCAGTAGGGATTGCCTTTGAGTAGGAGGACCCAGCTACAGGTAGGAGAGAACAATTAAGGTGAACGGTGCTACTGCAAGGTTTTACAGAGGCACCGAATCTTTTTGGGAGGGCGTTAGAAAATCTTTGGAAGTCCTTTGAGTTACCCAAAGGAATTAAGTGCTACAGTATGTAGATGATTTGCTAGTAGCAAGAGAAACTGAAGAGGAAACTAGAAAGGGTACTATTAAGCTTCTAAATTTTCTGGGAGAAAACGGGCTGAAGATATCAAAAATTGCAGTTTGTAGAGTCAGAAGTGTGGTATTTAGGTCATAGGATTAGTAAATGAAAGAAAAAGCTAGACCCTGAAAGGGTTTCAGGAATAGTGAACATGGGACCCTGAAAGTCTAAAAGAGAAATAAAGCTGGTTTTGAGTCCTTTGGGTTATTGTAGGCAAGAGATAGAAGGGTTTAGTAGAAAAGTAAAATTTCTGTATCAGAAAATAAATACCAATTGCTTGAAAGGGACTGAAAGGGATCAGGAAAATTTTTAACAAGTTAGCGAAGCCCTGCTGAAAGCTCCTTTACTGATTATTCCGAATTTAGACAAACCTTTTCAATTATTTGTTAATACAGTTGATCGAACGGCTTAGGAAGTATTGACCCAAGATTGAGCAGGAAGCCAAAAGCCAGCAGGATATTATTCCAGATGATTGGATCCAATTAGTATAAGTCGGCCAACATGCCTGCAAGTTCTGGTAGGCACTGCTATGTTAGTAGAAGAAGCCCGAAAAGTAACCTTTGGGGCACCACTGGAAGTGTATACCCCCGTTAAAATTAGGGGAATCCTTGGTAAAAAGGCTGAAAAATGGTTAACTGATAGCAGAATATTACAATATGAGGCTATCTTGATTTAATACATGATAAATTCATCATTAATACTGGATTGCACAGAGATCATAGAGTTACAAACAAAAATATGCCCAGATTTAAGAGAACAAGAATTAAAAACAGGAGAAAAATTATTTATAGATGTATCATCCCAAGTGGTAGACAGAAAAAGGAAATCTGGGTATGCCATAATTTGTGGAGAAAAACTGGAAGTAAAAGAATCTGGTCCCCTTACCCTGTCCTGGTCAGCACAAGCCTGTGAACCCTATGCATTATTCTGTGTGTTGCTGTTATTAAAGGATCGAGAAGGGACCATATACACCGACTCAAAATATGCCTTTGGGGTAGTGCATACATTTAGAAAAATTTGGAAAGAAAGGGGACTTATAAACACTCAAAGAAAAGGATTAGTGCACCACGGATTAATAATTCAAGTTCTTAAAGCTTTGAAGAGCCCAAAAAAGATAGCAGTGGTTCATGTGAAAGCCCACTAGAGGGGGAGAAACATTAGAACAAAAAGAAACAATTTGGCTGATGATGAAGCTAAGAAAGCTGCCCTGAGGGAAAACAGCAATGTAATTATGACTTTTCAGGAAGCAGGAACACAAAATCAAACACCATACTTTTCCTTAGCAGAAGTAGAAGGCATGAAAAACCTAGGAGGAACTCTAAAAGAGGGACAATGGATTCTCCCTGACAAAACCACAGTTTGAATGGCAGAAAAAGGCTAGACTCATGCTTCAAGGGTAAAAGGACCTATACCCAATAAAGATTGGAAAATTATTTTGACACCAGGATACCTGAGAGTAAAATTAAAAAAGACTTAAATTTGATTAGACCATTCTATTGAAGTCCAAAATACAGTTTTAAGTAAAAGTGTAATTAATCCCCGACATGGCTGAAGAGAGTATTTGGTGCCCAGAGGCTAATGGCTCTATATGGAAAATCGTTTTCAGCTGTGGATTTCACATAATGCTGCAATACATTTGGAGTGCCACCCACATATTGAAAGAATAACCCAGCCCCAGGATATTCAAGATATCCTTAGTACAGAAAGGTCAGAAGCTGCCATCCCACAGAGAGAAGTTTCCATGTTTCAGCAAGGTTGCTGCAAACACGGTCATCAGTGTGAGCGGTGTAAAGCAGTGACCATGAAGTGGCTGAGACAAAGACATTGGCACAGAACAACTGTACCTTGGGACCAAAGAGATGTAGCTTTTATGATTAATTGTATACGATGTTTTAGTAGAGTAGAGCGAGACTTTAGAATGCAAAATTGGGTTTTAGCACAGATCAACATTAATACTTGGTTGCAACAATGATAAAAGATCAAGTACAAAGGGCATTTATTTATTTAACATATCACGTAGAAGGATTAGTGGCTTTGAAAATACTACAAGAACAACAAAAGATAATAGCAGAAAATGTGGATCTAGTAGGATACCCAGAAACAACAGAAAAAAGAAATTGTCTTGCTTAACTTTTCCAAACTATAGAACTCCTTTGAGAATTAACCATTAAAGATCTGTGTTTTGCAATTCCAACTAACTTTAATTTATTAGAAAAATTAGGCATTCTGGATTGGCTGTTGACAGCAACTTGATTGAGTTTGGAGGCAGAACAATGGCGATGGGAAGGGATTAGACACTTCCTTGATCAATGGGAACAGCCTGAAAAGATTGAAAATCTTTTAAGAGGCCCTCAGTGACTAACACTAACAGATTTCATTGAGGAACTACAATTCCAGAAAAAGAGACTGGAAACACCTGTTACTGAAAGAGTCCAAGAACAAGTGACACACTGGGAGTGTACTAAGCATGGCTTAGAGTGTCACCCATGGGTTTGTGTTATTTGTGCGCTTTGCCTTAATTCGTGGTGGAGAATAACAAAAGGAAAAGAAAGAGAGAGGCAATTGATTTGTTTAACTTGCTTTGACTGCGTGCGTGAACAGTTAACTTTAAAAAGATTTTCCAGTGATTTTTTTGGAACACCTTTGAGATATGAAGATGGAACCTTTTATGCAGCAGTTCAATGAATAGAAAATTTAGACCAGGGAGTTTTTACTTATATTAGCTTTTGAGCAGGTATGAGAGCAAACAATTCATAATATTATAGACCAGTGTATCATAATTAACAGTTGCTGTGGAGAAGGAATTTGTGTGTCACGCTACAGACACATTTCTTACATGAACTGGCATTGCTAGTGTGCTATTGGTGGTGATGAAGACTTAATAATAATCCCCAACTTTGGAGCAAAAAACTACTACCAAATCAGGTTGTTAACTGAAGTAGTGAAAAAGCAAATCTTATTGTGGTTGGCACATCTCCAGAGCTTTGGTGGTTTAGACTAAAAGAAGAAGTAGCTGACTAACCCAGAAAAAGAGAGAGGGCAGTGCTGTGAGAACTGTGAGTAATCTGTGCCATCCTTGAAACAAACATGAGGCCAAGGGTACCAGTGAGACCAAATGCACCAGTGACTAGATCCCAGGATATAAACTTTGCTGCCAAGAATCCTGACATCTTGGCCCTTGGCTGCAACCCAAAGGGCCTTGAGGACGGTAGAAAGTCAAAACTCCTGAGGATTATTTTCACTGTGTTTGTCGTGATGTCCCTTAGCAACTGGCCAAAACTATGGAGCCACTCTGGACAGAGTCCATGAGAGAAGGGAATGAGCAATGCAGGAACAAACAATAATAAAACAAGTAGCACAAGAGTGGTCACTGAGAGAACAATCTATGCAAAAACAAAGTCCCAATAATGTTGATCTCTGCAATAAATGCCATCACTCCATGTGGGTCAAGGACAAGATGGAATTTGTGTTTGTGGCACATCCACATGTTTGTGCTGTCTGCTACGATCACAGCAATTTTATAGACGTTTGTGTTAAAAATAGAAAAATGGATTGGGTAGGGAAAAATTTATTATTTAATCCGACCAGCTCCTTATCCTTATAGGGATCAAATCTGTCCTCAGTATGAATTTTTTGTTGTTGTTGTTTTGAGAAAGATGAGAATAGGGAATGATCCAAGTATAGGTATAGGAGGTACAGCACTAAGGAAAAAAAAAGAAGAAAAACAAAAAGAAACAAAAATATGTAAAAAGGGCATAGGGAAAGAATTAAAGGAACTGGATAAGCTGTATGAACAATTGAAACAGCAGTATAGTGACTGGGATTTGACAACCTCAAATAAGAACCTTTTTGTATATTTGATGCAAGAAATTGCTACGGAACTAGGATTATCCAAATGCTGGATCTGTGGGGGACTTAGAATGGCTGAAAGATGGCTGTGGAGAGGTGAGAGTCTAGCTCCAGAACAATTTTACAAATTGGAATATTACTCAAATTTCCAAGACATTAAAACACCCTGATGGATTGATTTTGAGTCATCAAGTAATTGGAACAGTCTGTGTAACTTGAGAGGGAAGGAAATACAATGAAGTAGTAGGATATACTCCTTGTATATCTAATTTAGTAGTTAATTCGGACAACAAAATTAAGACCTGGCGACCAAAAACTTTTTCTGGGTATTGGGGAATAACAAAGGAAATGAATTGTGAGTGGAAAAATCAAACTGATTTGTGCTGGCATAAGTCCTGGAGCTAACCCCTACCAATCCAAAAAAAAAGACCTAAAATCCTATTGGGAACAACAAGTAAAAAACAGAAAGTAAATGGAAAGCCCCTGATGGAATATATTGCATTTGTGGGCAATGAGCATAGAGTGAATTACCTCAAAAGTGGGAGGGAACCTCTACCTTAGGAGTTACACGACCCTCCTTCTTCCATCATACCAAGGTCTAGGAGCAATATGCGGGGAACACCACTTGATGAGACTCTAGAAAGGAATAAAAGAGATTTAAACCTCGACTTCCCAAAGGCAGGGGGAAACCAGGAATGGGGGGAAGAAGAAT
>JAKJHU010002092.1:0-20000 GCA_022316685.1 Progne subis subis | reverse complement strand
TCCGTGTGGCCGGGCTCCGAGGGGAGCGGCCCGGGCCGGCCGTGGCCGTGCGGGGCCTGGCGGGGCTCGGGGGCTGGGCCGGGCCGGGCAAAGGCTGAGGGAGAGCGGGGGAAGCGTTGGCACAGAGGCCCCGGGCTCCCTGTGCCCCCCTGGCCACGCAGCCGGGCTCGGGGGCCGCCTCGCTCAGAGCCAGCCCCGGCTGCGGGGGTCCCGGGGGGCCCTGGGGAGGGGGCGGCGGGGGCTGACGGAGCTCTGTGCCTGGGGCTGGGCGCGGCTGCCCAGGGAGTGCAGGATGCACAGTGGGGCTGTCACTGCCCCAAAGTTGCTGCCAAGGCCCTGGCACCCTAAAAACCCCGCCTGTGAGAGGGACCAGAGCAGGTAAAGGCTGTGACACGGCTGTGACACTGACATGTCCCATGGCCCCGGAGCTCACAGCATCTGAGATGGTGCTGGATCCAAGGGCGACTGTGGATCTCCCTCTCCTCTCTTCTCCTGACTTGCTCTTGATATCTGGACAACTTGGAGAGGTTAGAGTTTGTTCAGTCAGTGTTTATGAAATGATTTACTGTAATTCCATGTTGTTTTAAGATTTCCCAAGTACCTCATTCTCTGAAGTTTTCAAATTTAAAGTTTGTTCTCCACCCTCCTGAGTAGTTTGCTGTTTACGCTGCCCAAGGGGATCGAGATACCTCAAGTCCCTTTCCAGCACCGGCCGAGCGAGCTTGGGGCACAGCAGCAGGAACTGCAGGGCTGAGCAAGGCCTGGCTTGGCTGGAGGAAGCAGAAAGGCCAAGCCCTGAGCCCAGGCCTGGCACAGCAGGGCCTGTCCCTCACGGGTGCCTCGGGGCTGTTTGTGGGGCAATGGGATGGGAGGGACAGCAAGGACAAATGTCCTCAAACTGCAACCCCTGCCAGCCTCCTCAGGGAGGGGCCAGGGAGGACCAAAGTGCAGCCCCTGAAAGGAAAGTTCCTTCTGTGGGGCCTCCAGAGGCGCTGCCAGAGCCCAGGGGACAAAGGCCTGGGTGCCTGTGGCCCTGCCAGCCCTGCCCAGCCCTCGGCCATCTGTCCTGCAGGCTGTGCCCCTGTGCGTGCTGCTCCTGTGCCCTGGCCGGCTGCACACGCCCCTCTCGCTGTCCCCCCCAGCATTTCTCAGCCCAGCATTTCTGTGCCCTCCCTGGGCTCCCTGCACCCAGCGCTGCCGGCTCCTGGCACACAGAGCCAGGGCTCGGCCCAGGCTTATGCTGAGACACCTCGTGCACCAAAATCCTACCCTGGCAGGGACTTTGCTGTCTCCTCACCTCCGGGCTGAACCTTCCAAGCTGAACTTTGGGGAGGTTTCCTTCTCACCCCGCTCCCAAGAAAACTCTGTCTCCTGCTGTTCACAAACAGAGAAGGGCTACTGGGGTGTCACTGAGACATGCAAAGCAGTCACACGGAGAGAGAGGTTTTCCAGATCAGAGGTTCCTCCGTTCCAGCTCAAAGCTGAGTCAGGGTGGAGAGAGAGCCTCTTTGTTTATTTCTTACTTTTTATACATTTGTGGGTCTGGCCCAAGATTGGCTTCTGGGGTTTTTCATCTTTCAGCCAAGTGGCTAGACCAGCTGTCAGTTACAACTGTTTTCAGGTTAGAAATATGCAAACAAAGGACAGAGAATGAAAAACAAGGATTTGTTTATGCTACATATGTGGGAAAAAGGTAGAACTGCTTCTAATATTGCACCATACCTAAAAGATCTGACTCCATTTTATGAAAATTCAAAAGGCTTTAAAAAACTCAGAAAAACCAGGGTAACATCTCACCCTTTTAACTTTACAAAAATAGAAAAACAGAAAAAGAAAAATGAACAAATTTACAAAGGGAATATATACAAATTCAATCACTGTCTGTGGAGGAATCATCAGAGTGATCACTCGAGGATTCATCCACTTGGTGACTTTCAAGTTGATCACGGCTTCCACCTTGCCTGTCAGCTGAATTCTGCCTCTGTGGTCGCAGGTCAGGACGGACACACTTTGAAGGTAGCCAGCGTGTCCCAGTGTCCGTGGACACACACCCATACCCACGCCCCATAGCGATTAGATCATAGGGTCCTTCCCATTCCTTAGTGACTAAATTTCAGACCCGTACCTTCGCTCGAGGCTCACCATCTGAAGCCTTCAATGAGAGATGATGGTTCAAAATGACAGGATTGAGTTCTGCAGCACCATAAGGTGATTGATGGTGTACAAAGCCTTTGCCAACCGACTGTGTGGGGTTTCACCCTGCATTCCCTGTTTTTGTTTTTGAAGAACACGCTTGAGTGTACTGTGAGCGCATTCTACAATCGCCTGTCCCGTTGGAGAATGAGGGATGCCAAAGTTATGTGACACACCCCATGAGTGTAGGAACTACTGTACCTGCTCTGAGGCATAAGCAGGACCACTGTCGGTTTTCACAGCAGAAGGTATGCCAAGAAGAGCAAAGGCCTGCCTCCAGTGGGCAATGACATCTCGGGCTTTCTCTCCTGTGTGAGCAGAAGCCCACATTGCAGAGGAGAACGTGTCCACCGTGACATGCACATACTTGAGCCGGCCAAACTCGGCGACCTGGGTGACATTGGTCTGCCAAAGCTCCAAGGCGTTAAGGCCTCTGGGGTTAACCCCTGCCGGCAATGGCGCACCAAGGGCGCGACAGTCGTCACACGACTCGACAATTTCACGAGCCTCAGTGGCTGTCAGTTGAAACTGCTTCTGCAGCGTATGCGCATTTTGGTGGAAAAACCCAAGCGATGCCTTGGCCTGCGCGAGCACATCAGGCTGAGGGGCTACCCACGCTGGGTTAGCCAACTTATCAGCCCTTGCGTTACCTTCCACTACAAATCCTGGCAGATTAGTGTGACTCCCTACATGCAGAACATAATATGGATGAACTCTGGCCTGAATTGCACACCACAGGGTCTTCAGTAAATTAAACAAGGCAGGGTTACTGACCTCCTTCAACACTGAACAACCCAATCACTGTGCGATGTCGGCAACATAGGCGGAGTCCGTGATCAAATTGAAAGGTTCCTGGGAAAATTTCTCAAATGCCATGACAGCTGTCCTTAGTTCAACCAGTTGGGCTGACCCATCCTCATGGCTTTCCAAAACCTGCCACTCAGATCCATCCTGCCAGGTAACAATGGCTTTTCCTGTTTTGCCCGAACCGTCAGTGAAGACGGTGGGACCTTGCACTGGCTCTTGGCTAGTTTTGGTTCGTAGAGAAAATTGAGTATTTTTCGCCACTTGCAATAGCTTGTGGCTAGGCAGATGATAAGTGACCTGCCCTGAAAAACCCTCGAGAGCACTTTGCAGCGAAACATTGTTCACATAGCTCCAATCAAATTCCTCCCTCTGAACCGGGAGTATGATCTTTGAGGGATCTGCATCCATCAATTGCAAACAGCGTTGCAGGCACTTGATTATCAAACACGCAATCAATTCAAACAGCGCCGTCGCCGTCTTATGCGGCTGATGAGGCAGGAAGACCCATTCCAGGATGTGCAGAGGATCAGTCCAATCATCATTCCATTGGCCGATGATACCTGTAGGATGTAAAGCAGGAGTGGTAATGAACACAGTGACATCAATGGAAGGTTCAATGAGGTACACTTGGCAAGCCAAAACAGCTTGCTGAACCTCCTCCAGCACTTTTCGTGCCTCAGGGGTTAATTCACGAGGTGACTTTAAATCAGTGTCCCCTTTCAACAATTCAAACAAGGGAGACAGTTGTGCTGTGGTCAGTCCCAAGTAAGGACGTAACCAAGTGATAACACCTACCAGCTTCTGAGCATCATTCAGTGTCTTCACCGATTGCACAAATTGCACCTCCTGGTGACGGATTGTCCGTTCCAGAATTTTGACCCCCAAATATTTCCAGGGGGGTTGTTGTTGTTGTACCTTTTCTGGACCTACTTGCAGTCCATGTGAATGCAGAGCATTCAACAACCGAGGCTGTATCCTCAGCAGCTCATCCTGGGTGGGCGCAGCCACCAAAATGTCGTCCATATAATGATAGATGTGAGCACCAGGAAACTGCTTGCGAACTCCAGACAAGGCATGGGCTACATACCATTGGCACGACATTGGCGAATTACGCATTCCTTGAGGAAGAACTCTCCATTGATACCACTGTGTGGGCTCTGCATTGTTTATTGTTGGTACCGTGAAGGCAAATTTTGGTCTGTCATCGGGATGCAGAGGGATCATAAGAAAACAATCCTTCAGATCCACGATGAGGACCGGCCAGTCCGCTGGAAGCATGGTAGGTGATGGCATACCAGCCTGCAATGTCCCCATGCCTTCCATCACGGCATTGATCTTTCGGAGGTCTTGTAGCAACCTCCATTTCCCAGACTTCTTTTTGATACAAAAGACAGGAGTGTTCCAGGGACTGGTAGGTGGTTCCAAATGCCCCTGATCCAACTGCTCCTGTACGAGTTCACGAAGGGCAACTAGCTTGTCATGAGGAAGGGGCCACTGGTTCTCCCAGATGGGTCTGTCCACCAACCACCGTAAAGGAGGCGTAAGACACTCTGCGCCCTTCATCACAGTGGCCCCCAATCAAAAATCCGTTCCCAATCGCACACCCCATGCAGCCAAAACATCCCTCCCCCAGAGGTTCTGAGAATCTCAGTAACATAAGTCCAAACTAGGGCCGTCTGTCCCTCTGGGTTCGTGATGGCCACAGGATTCTGGGTCACGTAGCATTGCTTCGTTCCTCCGAAGCCCGCGATCGGTGTCTTTGCCAGGCTCAAAGGCCACTGCGGGGGCCAAGCAGCCAGGGAGAGAATGCTCACGTCAGCCTCAGTATCTAGGAGGCCATGAAGGTGAATCTCCGACGGCGCGGCACCAGCCATGGACACGGTACACAGCATCTCAGGACGGTCTTTGGTCAGGACAGCAGTCCAGCACACTTGAGGCGGCCCAATAGAGCTGAAGCCGCCGTCACCCTCGCGACCGGTCCTCGGTTCTGGAAACAGAAGACTTAAAAGGAACAAGTTGAGCAATTTGTGTGCCTTTTGGGATAGTCAGAGGGGGGGTGGTGTGGAGACCATTGCATGAATCTGCCCTGAAAAAATCCGCATCAATCAGTCCCATGATACCCCGAATGGTGGCACTAGATCCCTCCATCAAGAAAGCACTCATGCCATCACCCAAGGGACCAAGGCATCCAGGGGAACCTTGTGTATTTTGTCCGAATCAATCATGACAGACTCGGCTGTGCAGACATCAACACCTGCTGAACCGCGGGTGCTGGCTGCAAGCCTGCTGAGCAGATCTCCATTGGTTGGGGCTGAGGCAGAGACATTTGTGTCGGCACGTGTCTCGCCTTCGCGCTCTGCGTCGCGTTTCCCGAACCGTCCAACGGCTGACCATTCACATGCACTGTTGCCTTACTCGCATTTGCAGCGTGATTCGGCCTTCCACATCATGCACAATAAAACAAGACAGCCATAGGCTTCTGTGCCTTTCTGCCCTGTTTCTTCCCGAGCACCCCACTGCTGCTGGTGCACCCCCTGGGGAACGACCCAAGCAGGCTGCACTGCAGCAGCCACAGCCGGTTGCATGGCCACAGGCATGGCCGGCTGGACCGCCGTAGTCACTGTCGGTTGAACAATCGTAGCCACAGCTGGCTGTACAGCTGTAGGAACGGCAACCACATGTTGGGTGGAAGGGGATACCTTTGCACAGGCCCCAACCATGTCTGACATGGATGGTTCCCCAGGAAGTGCCTCAATTATCCTCTTGCAAACTGCATTGCAGTTGCTTCGAGCAAGGGACTGAAGCATGAGCTTCCTTGACACAGGATCACTCACCTGCTTCTCAACCACAGCAGTCAGCCGTCCTGCAAAGCACAGGAAGGGCTCATCAACTCCCTGGATGATCGTTGTAAAGGGCTGCTGTGGAGTAAGCCAGCTGTAAGGTCTGAAACCAGGACTGCCATGCCTGTCTGCTGGCACTGCTTCCGGATCAAGGGGTCAAAACCAGCCTGCCCTTCGACCCTGGTATAATTGCCTGTTCCCATTAGCATATCGATATTAACCATACGCCTAGGATCACCCTGACCCAGTGTTGTATTCCGTTCCACCGCTCTGACCTGCCAACTGAGTCCATTTATGCTCAAAGAAGTCGCATTCAACCAGTGGGAAAAGGGCTCGATCCAAGCTCTGAATGTCAAAGGGCGTCAAAAGACTGGCATTAAAATAACGGAGAACCTGCATCACCTTGGCTGAGCCCAGCCTATACTTTCTGACTGCATCACGCAGTTCTGTCAAAGCCTGCCAAACCAAGGGTTGATAGGTATTATGAGTAGCACCCTGAAGGACAGGGAAGGCCTGAAGACCCTCAGATGAAGCAGCAGTACCTGCCATATCCTGCCCTGTGGGCCCCACAGGGTCAGAGGCAGGCACTCGACTGGGGACCGGCTGAACACCAGACACTGTATATCCAGCACCAGCATTAGCACCACCGTTCATTCCTTCAGCCTTAGCTTTTACCTCCCTGCAGAATTGCCCGCGGTCTCTCGGGCGTACGGCCATCTGACAGGCGGGGAGCGTCCAGGCTGTGGAGGAAGAGCCAACAGCATGGGGCCCTTTGCTCTTGTCAAAGACCAGCCACATTCCGGCCGTGTCCCCATTCATGCTGAACTTAAACACCTCAGCGCCTGCCACCACCGTAACACTCACAGCGGGAAGCAGAGGCAGGGCCGGACCAGCCGCTGGTGCCGGGCCCGCTGCATCTGTGGTAGGGCTGGAGCCCGGCAGCAGCGCCGTGGTAACCGGCCGCCGGAGACCGGTCAAAGGGCTCCACAGCAGGCACACATCCCGGCGTAGCTGGGGAGCTCAGGCTGTATTGAGGTGGAGACGCGACAGCACCTTGGCCACTGCTGGGGTCACACCATCCCCTGCCAGCAGCCCATCACAGCTGGCAGTGCCAGAGTCCCTCCTCGGCCTGTGAGCACTGCCCCCAGCCACAGCCCACGGGGCTGGTGCGGTAAGCGGAGTGTCCGGGACCCCTCTGAGAAGAGTCCCTGCGGGGGGGCGGAGGCCTGCAGGCACCACCACCCCCGAGCAGAGCAGAGTCGTCAGCCTGCCCATGGGGGCGGCATCCATCAAAGGACTGACCAGGACCTTGCCTCCGGCAGCGTCCCCGCCCACGCTCCCTCAGCAGGCGGCGTGTGGACAGAAGTGGCCAACGCACCCCCTCCGGCCCTGGCCCAGGTGGCAGGGCGGGGTGCTCCTCTTCACCCGACTCCATCGGATAAGTGATGGTCGTGCGGCAGCACAGACACCACACAGTGACCGATCCTGGTCAAACGACAGTGAGGGCCACACCCCCGGGCCGTCCTCCTCCAACTAAGCTGGAAAGGCATGGAGGGGAGGCGGCCCTGCCCCACTCCAGCGGCTCCGTGGCACAGGGACAGGTGGGACCAGCACCGGGCTCGGCAGGGTCCCGCCCCCCCCCGCTGCCCAAGCAGCGCCGACGGGGTAGGGACGTGCCCCCCGCCTCGGAGATCAGCGCCGGAGCACGAGGGGAAAAAGCTACCCGGCGCAGCCACTGGGGAGGGAGGGGTTGAGTCTGTCTCACAAGGGAGCTGAAGTTCGGGCTCAGACAATACTTCTGGGTCTGATATAATGACCCCGCCCCCCTCCAGCCCCCCGTCCAGCTTTGAAATTGGGGAGCCAGCCTGTGAGGTCTGCGAGCTCGGGGGGGTCGGCCTCCACACAGCCCTCTCAAATAACTTCCACTGCAGCAGCAAGTGTGCAACCTCCTCATCATATTCTATTTCAAGGGTGTCCATCAGACGTTCCCCCAGGAGGAACCACACCTGCCAACTGAACACAGCATTTGGCGTGGGGAAAGAACCCACTCTGTCTGCCCCACGTGAGCAGATGCTGAAGCCCCTCCCGGGAGACCTCAACGTGTTTCCGCTCCAAGAGGTCCCCCCCAAAGCTCCAATACCAGAGCGTCCTGCATGGCAGGCACAGAACAGGGAAAGAGGGGAGGAAAACCTCACCAGACTGTTTCTCCCACATGTCGAAGGGTCACCACTTGTGATCGGGACACGCAAAGCATTCACACGGAGACGAGAGATTTTGCAGGGCAGAGAGTTCCACTGAGAGAGCCCAAGGCTGAGCCAAGGCCGAGAGCCCCCTGCCTGTTTATTTCTTACTTTTTATACATTTGTGGGTCTGGCTGTGGATTGGCTTCTGGAGTTTTCACCTTCCAGCCAAATGGCCAGACCAACTGTCAGTTACAATTGTTTTCAGGTTAGAAATAAGCAAACAAAGGACAGAGAATGAAAAAACAAAGGATTTGTTTATGTTACGTGTGTGAGAAAAGGCAGAAACTGCTCCTAATATTGTACAGTAGCTAAAAAGTCTGACTCCATTTTATGAAAAATCAAAAGGCTTTAAAAAACTCAGAAAAACCAGGGTGACACTGGAATTCTGTGCTTTCCTTCCTGTGCAAAAGGACTGTCCTTCTCCTGCAGGGGGCCATGGTGAAAATTGGGATTCTATCTCTATATTTTAATATATCCAAGGATTGTTCCCGGATGAAACCGGCCAGAACAGACAGCTCTGGATGGTCTTGGCCTCTTGGGGGCCACCTCTCACCTGCCTTCAAACACTGGGGGGGCATGGTTTTGTTGCCATGGAATAAAACATCTTTCAAATCCAGGTGTCCATGACATAAATAGGGGACTCTGCCTCCGAAATTACACATATCAAAGGATAGCTTCCAGAAAAAAAGCTGCCAGGAGTGTCTAGGTTCCCCTGGCTTCCTGAGGGCCAACTCTCATCTGCCTTTGAAACACTAGGGGGCTCTTCCTATGGAAAAGAACTGTCCTTCTTGTCCAGACACCCATGGACAAAATTGGGATTGGGCCTCCCAAATTCCGTCTATCCAAGGATTGCTACCAGAAAAAAGCATCCAGGAAAAAAAAGTCTAGCTGGTCTCGGCCTCTTTGAGGCCGCCTCTAATCAGCCTTTGAAACACTGAGGCTCTGCCCTTTCCTTCCTGTGGAGGAGAATTGTCACTCTGGTACAAGCACCCATGGTTCAAATGGAAATCCACCTCCAAACTCCCCATATATCCAAGGGTTGCTCCCAGAAAGAAAGCTGCAAGGACAAACAGGTCTGGCTTGCCTTGGCCTCTGGTGAGTGCCTCTCATCTGCCTTCAAAACAATGAGGTTCTGTGGTTTCCTTCCTAGAGAAAGGAACCGTCCTTCTTTTCCAGGTGCCCACGGCCTCAAGCCCTTGACCACTGTATAGGGACAAAGGAGCTCTGTGCTCAGTGGAGTGGAGACTGAGGGCAGGGGACGAGAGCCCTGGGAGTGCTTGAAGGGTGATTTCAGAGATGGGGGATCATTTTGACATGGCAGAAAAGAGAGAGAGAAAAAAAAAATGATGGAGAGGGCAGCTGGAGAAGTCCAGACTGGACACCAGGAGCAAGGAATTCCCCCTCCCAGGGCAGGGCTGTGGTACAACACATCCCCCAGAAGGGGTCTGGAGCAGCCCAAGGCTCTGTGTGCCCAGGCAGAGGCAGGCAGCACGCAGAGCTGTCAGCAGAGGAAGGGGCCAGCGAGGTGGGGCAGCCGGGGGATGACGACAGCCTGCAGGGACAGAGGCACAGGGCATGGACACCGTAGGAGAGCCTGGGCTGGAGAGGGCACGGGGATGGGCAGCAGCTGAAAGGCCCTGACACAGCCAACTCCTGCAGCACTTTGGCCATGGCTGCTGTTCCTGGCACTGAGGCCAGGAGGGGACAAGTGACCCTTGCAGCCCTGGGGCCTCATTGCCTCCTTGTCCCTGCTCAGCAGCCTGGCAGGGGGCCGCCCCATGGTCTTGTCCTTGGCATTGCACATCCCCACATCCCAGTGCCCCAGGAAGAGCCCTGAGCAATGAGGGAGGGACAGGATCTGCCTTGGCAGGGGCTGGGGCTCAGGTCTTGGCCCTTTGCATTCCTGAAACACATCTGGGTTTGCTCAGCATCAGAGACACCTTTTCCTTGTTTGTCCTCACCAGTCCACAGTGCTTGCAGTGTTCTGCTTAACTAGAATCTGGGGACACTTTCCTATGAGTTGTGTCCCTCAGTGGGACCCATTAAAAGTTAAAGAAACTTTGGACTTTGAATCTGACTGTGAGTTCTTGAGAAGTTTTTTGAGCACACTCTGAGAGACTGAGTCTGATGTAAACAGCACTAAAGCCCCACGAGGGTAATTAAAAAGCTTTGTGCCTTATCTGTGCTCCTGAGCTGGGCTGGGCTCCTGGCACAGAGGAAGCTCCTGGCAACCAAGAGGAGCTGCCCCAGCAGTGCCCATGGCCTGTCCCTGCTGCAGCCCCGGCACTGCCACCCCCAGCACTGTGCCCGGCCCCGAGAGCACTCAGGCCCTACAGCAGCACCAGGGCCAGGAGGGCAGCGGGGCAGGGGCACGGGAGCAGCACTGGCAACACCAAGTGCTGCTGCTCCTGGGCACAGCTGCTGTGCCAGCACTGATCTGCCCCCAGCTCTGCACACAGACATTGCTGCTGCAGCTCCAGAGAAGGGAACAAAAGCGAGACCTCTGCAGAAAACATGGCTGGGATATCCTTTAGATCCTTTAAAGCCAGCAAGAGTGCAGCCCCTCATTGACTCAGTCTGTGGCCTCAGGGAAGGTGGAGATAAACAAAATGAGAAATGGCACAGTGACCTTTCCTTTTGGACAATAAGAAAAAGTACAAAACAAAGAAACAGAACCTCCAAAATGAAAATAACAAGAAGTATCAAAGATGACTTTTATTACAAGAGATTTTCAGAAATTGGCCAGCAGTTTAATGTCCCTGACACCATCCAGTCATCAGTCTCCACACTGCAGCCTTGAGCTCCTGGTTCCTCAGGCTGTAGATGAGGGGTTCAGGGCTGGAGGCACCACTGAGTACAGAACTGACAGGCCAGATCCAGGGATGGGGAGGAGATGGAGGGGGGCTTAAAATGAGCAAACACTATAGTGCTGAGGAACAGGGAGAGCACGGCAAGGTGAGGGAGGCAGGTGGAAAAGGCTTTGTGCCGTCCCTGCTCAGAGGGGATCCTCAGCACAGCCCTGAAGATCTGCACATAGGAGAAAACAATGAACACAAAACAACCGAGTCCTATACAGGAACTTACAGCAAGAAGTCCCACTTCCCGAGGCAGGATTTTGAGCAGGAGAGCTTGAGGATCTGTGGGATTTTCACAGAAGAATTGGCCCAGGACATTGCCATGGCACAGGGGCAGGGAAAATGTATTGGCTGTGTGCATGAGAGCATTGAGAAAGGCACTGGCCCAGGCAGCTGCTGCCATGTGGCACAAGCTCTGCTGCCCAGGAGGGTCCCGTAGTGCAGGGGTTTGCAGATGGACACGTAGCGGTTCGTAGCTCATGATGGTCAGGAGGGAATACTCAGCTCCAAGGAAGAAGAAAATCAGAAAAACCTGTGCAGCACATCCTGTGTAGGAGATGTTCCTGGTGTCCCAGAGGGAATTGTGCATGGCTTTGGGCACAGTGGTGAGGATGGAGCCCAGGTCGGTGAGGGCCAGGTTGAGCAGGGAGGAAGAACATGGGCGTGTGCAGGAGGTGGCCGCAGGCTACGGCGCTGATGATGAGGCTGTTGGCCAGGAGGGCAGCCAGGGAGATGCCCAGGAAGAGGCAGAAGTGCAGGAGCTGCTGCTGCCGCGTGTCTGCCAATGGCAGCAGGAGGAAGTGGCTGATGGAGCTGCTGTTGAACATTTCTTCACTCTGGCCATGGAGTCCTGTTGAAGGAGGACACAGTGACAAGTCAGGGCAAACACTGCTGAGTAACATCCAAGCCCTTTCTCTCAGCTCTGCCCCTGCTGCTCTGTGCCACCCATTTTCCTTTCATCTGGCACAGAGCCCTTCCTTCAGCCCCATGCCTGGGCTCTGCTGGGATCTGGCCCCGTTGCTGTGACGAGCAGGGGCTCTGCCCATGGACACCGAGGGGTCAGCTCTGCTCTGCAGCACTGGGGTCATGGGAACAGGGACACCCCATTGCTGTGCTCAGCCTGCACAGGAGCCCAGGGGCTGGGTCTGAACATGCAATTCCCAGAGAGCCCATCAGCAATGCCAGGAGCACCTGGGCAAGGCAAGGAGAGAGACCTGGGCTCTGAGGAAAAGCCTTTCCCTGCCCAGCCCTGCACAGCCCCTCCAGGCAGCAGCAGTGCAGGACAGTGGCCCTCAGGCCCTGCTCAGCAGGAATGGGCACATGGCAGGAAAGATGCCCTTCATCTCTGGAGCTGCTCTGCCAGCCCAGGAGGGGACTGAGGGCCCCGAGCCCCCGGGCTGAGGGCTGTGCTGGCTGCGAGGGGACACAAGAGCTGTGCTGCTCAGGGCAGTGTGTGCCCTGCAGGGCAGGGCCGGCAGGTGCCACATCTCCCCTGCAGCAGGGCTTCCCTCAGCGCTGCCTCCCTCCCTCCCTGCCCACGGCTCTGCTGCTGGAGCTGTCCCAGCCCGAGCTGTTCCTGTGGCCCCGGGCTCCTTCCCTGCCAGTGCTGCCAGAGCCCAGCCCAGCCCCTGGGCCAGCTCTGCCCTGCAGCTGCTCGGGGCTGCAGGGATTAAAGAACAGCTCCCCCAGGCCTGGGCACCATGGAAAGGGGATGCTGCATGGATCTGGAGGCTGGGGAGCTGGAGGCACTTGCTGAGGATCCCAGGAAAACTCAGTGGGATGGTTTAAGAGCCTCAGCCCCT
Source organism: Progne subis subis (assembly GCA_022316685.1). Lineage (NCBI taxonomy): Eukaryota > Metazoa > Chordata > Aves > Passeriformes > Hirundinidae > Progne > Progne subis. Next base: position 7,260 of record JAKJHU010002092.1, on the reverse strand, counting down.
GCTCTGCCTGCACAGCTGAGTTTCCATTGCCACCAAGCTGAGCCAGGGAAAAGCGGAGCACAGATTCAGGAAAGCAGAGACTCAAGCAGGAAACCCCTGCCCTGAATGAGCTCATGAAAAGTCCCTTGGGAATGACCTGGGCATGAGCTGGAGCTGTGAGCAGCCCTGGCCCACACAGCACCCTCTCCACAGCAGCAGGACCTGCCCTGGCAGGAGTCACTCCTTGCACCCACAGCTCCTCTCCACCATCCATGGGAGCTCCCAGGCAGGCTGAGAGCTGCCCCTGGCAGGTGGCAGATGCCCTGGCCTGGCCAAGAGCCCTCAGGGCTGCAGGAGCTGCTCTGCAGGACAGCCCTGGGCACCCCTGGCTGCAGCCCCAGCTTCAGCCCCTGCAGCTGTCCCTGGCAGCAGGAGCCATCCTGCCCTGTCCCTCTGATGGAGCCCAGGGCAGCCCTGCTCTGGAGCACATCCTCCCCCAAACCAGGAACAGCAGCAGAGCCATCCTTACAGTCATCTCAGTCCTGTCAGGGGTCAGCTTTAGGAGATCCTGCAGCCAGGGACTGACTGTGTCAAAAGCTGTGAAGATTTCTCCATGAATAATCTCAGAATTGTCCTCCCAGCTGCTTTAAGCCTCTGTCTGCTTCACTGCTCTCAGGTACCTGCAGGCAGTGCCCTCAGCCCTGCTGGGCTGGGAAAGGAGCTGCTCCTCAGAAGTGTCTTTTTCAAGCTCTTCTTGGTTGCCAGGAGCTTCCTCTGTGCCAGGAGCCCAGCCCAGCTCAGCAGCACAGACAAGCACAAAGCTTTAATTACCCTCTTGGGACTTTGGTGCTGATTACATCAGACTCAGTCCCTCAGAGTGTGCTCAAAAAACTTCTCAAGAACTCAAAGTCAGATTCAAAGTCCAAAGTTTCTTAACTTTTAATGGGTCCCACTGAGGGACACAACTCATAGGAAAGTGTCCCCAGGTTCTAGTTAAGCAGAACACTGCAAGCACTGTGAACTGGTGAGGACAAACAAGGAAAAGGTGTCTTTGGGTGCTGAGGAAACCTGGATGTGTTTCAGGAATGCAAAGGGCCAAGGCCTGAGCCCCAGCCCCTGCCAAGGCAGATCCTGTCCCTCCCTCATTGCTCAGGGCTCTTCCTGGGGCACTGGGATGTGGGGATGTGCAATGCCAAGGACACCATGGGGCGGCCCCTGCCAGGCTGCTGAGCAGGGACAAGGAGGCAATGAGGCCCCAGGGCTGCAAGGGTCACTTGTCCCCTCCTGGCCTCAGTGCCAGGGCAGCAGCCATGGCCAAAGTGCTGCAGGAGTTGGCTCTGTCAGGGCCTTTCAGCTGCTGCCCATCCCTGTGCCCTCTCCAGCCCAGGCTGTCCTACGGTGTCCATGCCCTGTGCCTCTGTCCCTGCAGGCTGTCGTCATCCCCCGGCTGCCCCACCTCGCTGGCCCCTTCCTTGCTGACAGCTCTGCGTCCTGCCTGCCTCTGCCTGGGCACACAGAGCCTTGGGCTGCTCCAGACTCCTTCTGGGGGATGTGTTGTACCACAGCCCTGCCCTGGGAGAAATTCCTTTCTCCTGGTGTCCAGTCTGGACTTCTCCAGCTGCCCTCTGCAATTTTTTTTCTTTCTCTCTTTTCTGCCATGTCAAAATCTCCCCATCTCTGAAATCACCCTTCAATCCCAGGGCTCTGTCCCCTGTCCTCAGTCTCCACTCCACTGAGCACAGAGCTCCTTTGTCTCTATACAGTGGTCAAGGGCTTGAGGCCATGGGCACCTGGAAAAGAACAGGTTCCTTTTATAGGAAGGAAACCACAGAACTCATTGTTTTGAAGGCAGATGAGAGGCACTCACCAGAGGCCAAGGCAAGCAGACCTTTGCCTTGCAGCTTTTTTTCTGAGAGCAACCTTTGGATATATGGGAGTTTGGAGGTGGATTTCCATTTGAGCCATGAGTGCCTGTACCAGAATGACAATTCTCCTCCACAGGAAGGAAAGGGCAGAGCCCAGTGTTTCAAAGGCTGATTAGGGTGGCCCCAGAGAGAGGCCAATGCCAGCAAGATCTGTTTGTCTTGTCTGCTTTGTCTGGTAGCAATCCTTGGTTAAAAGAGAATTTGGGAGGCCAAATCCCAGTTTTGTCCATGGGTGGCTGGACAAGAGTTCTTTTCCATAGGAAGAACCCCTAGTGTTTCAAAGGCAGATGACAGCTGGCTCTCAAGAAGCCAAGGAACCTGGACATTCCTGGCAGCTTTTTATCTGGAAGCTTTCTTTGATATATGGAATTTCAGAGGTGGATTCCCAATTTTGGCCATGCACACCTGGATTTGAAAGATGTGTTTTCCATGGCAAGAAAAGCAGGCCTCTGCAGTGTTTTGAAGGCAGGCAAGAGGTGGCCCCAAAGGCCAAGGCCATCCAGAGCTGTCTGTTCTGTCAGGTTTCATTGGGAACAATCCTTGGATATAATCAAATTTGGAGGTAGAATCCAGTTTGGCCATGGGCACCTGGAGGAGAAGGACAGTTCTTTTCCAGGAAGGAAAGCACACAACTCCAGGGTTTCAGGGGCAGATGAGAAGTGACCCTCAACATGCCAAGGCCAGCTGGACCAGTCAGGCAGCCCCCAGGAGGCCAAGCCAGCCAGACCTGTTCCATGTTCCCTTGGATCCATGTGCCCCAGCATCAAAATTGCCCCTTGGTTCCATGAGGCCTTGCAGTGTCAAAATGGTTTAGTCGTTTCCGTGGGGATGAAAAATAAACCCAATGGTCCTTAGGTTACTTGAGGTCTCAGAGTGTCACAATGATTTCCATGACTCCGTAAGTTCCTGCAGTGTCACAGTGTTCCCTTGGCTCCATTGGGCTCCCCAGGATCACAATGGCCCCTTGGTTCCACAAGGCCTGGCTGTGTCACACTGGCCCCTTGCTTCCATGGGGACCCTTGGTGTCACAATGACCCCTTGTTTCCATGAGACCTGGCAGTGTCACAGTGGTTGCCTTGGTTCTGTGGTGTCACAATGGCCCTTTGGTTCCGTGGGGACTCACAGTGTCAGAATGCTCTCACTGCTTCCATGAGGCCCTGCAGTGTCACAGCTGCTCCTTGGTTCCACAAGGCCCTGCAGAGCCCCTTGATTCACACAGCCTCTGTCGTGGTTTGGACTCATGGGTTGAGATGAGGACTGGGAGAAAAACACTCTAAAGGAAAAAGAGGTTCAAATTTAAAGGTATAAAGTAAATTTATTAGTCAAAGGATAATGAGAAGTAAAATGAGACTTTAAAACAACTTTTTTGCCCCCCAGCCCCTCCCTCTTTCCCACCATAGCACAGGGAGACAGAGAGTGGGGGTTTTTGTCAGTTCATTACCCAAGATCTTTCTCTGCTTAGGAAGAGATTTTTCTTCTGTTGTGTCATGAGTCCCTCCACAGGCAAAACAGTCTTCCCAATACTGTTGTGGCATGGGACACTTGTGAGTGGGCTGCAGTCTTTCAAGGATAGGCTGCTCTAGTTTGGAAGCAAAGGCCCTCTTTATCTCTGGGAGCGAGAGCCCTCTCTCTCTGTTCAAGTCTCTCACTGGATCACAGTTTCCTATGGCATCTACCTCTCGGTTTTTGTTCTGAGATTCAGGTGGTTTTAGAGTCTTTTTGCCTTCTGCAAAGCTCTGAGCCAGATGCAAGAAAGAGATGGAGTCTTCAGGTTCTGATTTTTCAAGGTTGCATGCTTCGTTTATTGTTTCTTATCTTACAGTTTTCTCAGTGCCCAACAAAGGTCTGTGCAGCTGCCTGGGCATCTGGTGACTCCTCGACTCCTCCTGGACTGGGCTGTCATTATCTTTTATACTAATTGCTACGTGTTCTTTATTTATCATTATTTGCCAATACCTATCACTTATACTAAAAAGGTCATCCCTACTTTGACCCAATCTCTTGAAACTACTTTGTGCCACCGTCACTGCAGAAAATGGAGTGAGGGAAGAAGAAAGAAGAAGCAGGAGACAACGCCCCAAATCCTCCATCTTGCTCCCATTCACTTCCATACTAAAAACCCAAATCTACTGTTTTCTCACCCTGTGATAAGCTAAACTACTATCTTTCACACTCTTGTGGCTTGCAATCCTTCCCGCAGTGCAGGAAGCCTTTCCCATGGACTGAGATCAAAGCCAATTCCCTCTGGGCTCTGGGCCAGGGTCCCAGACCCCCCTGTCCAGGTCCCTGACCCTCCAGGGCAGCCAAAGGAATGCCCTGGACTCCAACAGTTAACTACTATTATATATTTATAAATCATAATCCTTAATTAACTCCATTTGACTACTATTACATACCTAGATAATTATAATCCTTAATTAACAGTAGTATGTTTCCTACCCTTCCTCTTACATTTTAGAACAATATGCTTCTAAATACATTCCTGAAATACTGTATAGTCATAGTATCAGGAAAAGAACCTACAGGAAGAACATTTTGGTTTTTAACCAGAGTGTGATCAGTCATAAAACAAGCAGGGCAAAGAAGCCCATGGTCCTATTCAAATGGATTTACCCACAGCTGTGTAACTGGGGCAACTGAATCTCCTATTGGATGTTCCTGTAAAATATACTAATTAATCAACCTTAATAAACTCTTGCAATCTATGGCTGGGTATGCCACTCCCCTGATCTTGTCACTGTCACCTGGTGCTCTCAGGGAGGTTCTGGCATTTGCAGCAGCTGAGTCAGGCACTGCCCTTGGGATTGCTGCCAGGCAGCTGTGTCCATGGGAATGGGGTGTCCAAGCTTGCCTGTCACCTGTGGGGCTGTGGGCAAAGCATCCATGGGAAAGGGGAATGAGCTGAGCCCCCTCCCTGAGATCCCATCATGGGCACACCCGGGATCTCCTTGCTGTGTCCTTCCAAGCTCTGAGCTGCCCTCCTGGCTGCAAATCTGTGCCACAGCCTCTGGGAGTTCCCTGAATGTCCCACGGGGAAGTGCAGAGATGCCAGAGCTGAGGAAATGCTGTTGGGTTTGCCAAGGGAGCCGTGAGTGTCCTTGGCAGAAGGGGGTGCTGAGCCCTTGCCCAGAGACCTTTGGAGAGGCAGAGACATTCAGGGATCCCTCTGCTCTGGGCAGGGTCTGGTTTATCCCAGGGTGACACGGGAGTGTGATGTGCTCTGATTGCAGCCAAAGGTGCAAACCCAGGGCAGTTGGGAACAAGCCCATCCAGCCCCTCACCTTCCCTAAGCCACAGGGAATCCTTTGCCTCTCACATCTCTCAGTGGCAAACTCTGAGTGCAGCAGAAATGCTGGGGATTTCTGACCCAGAGAACAGGAATGATGTGTGGCAGGAAAATAATGGCTAAAATTCCTTCCTGCTCTCCATGCCCTTTAGGAGTGCAGATGGGAACAAGCCTGTCTGCATTAGGAGTGATTCCACTGACAAATCCTGAATCCATCCTTGTCCCTCTGCCACATGGCCACAAACCCAGGGCAGGGGCAGGGATGGCTCCTGGAGAGCCCCCACACACAGGCCTGGCTGCTCCTGGCACACTCAGACAGCACAACTGGAGCTCAGGCAGGGACCTGGGTGAAGGTTTTCCCAGAGCAGGAACAAGGGTGGGTGAGTCACAGCAGGACAGTCTACAGGGAATGGCCCAGGTTTGGCTCAAAGCAGCCTCTGCTGACTTGTCACTGTCCTTTATCCATGAACAGGTCCCCATGGGCAGCCAGCAAATGTCCAACAGCAGCTCCATCAGCCACTTCCTCCTGCTGGCATTGGCAGACACGCGGCAGCTGCAGCTCCTGCACTTCTGCCTCTTCCTGGGCATCTCCCTGGCTGCCCTCCTGGCCAACGGCCTCATCATCAGCGCCGTAGCCTGCGGCCACCTCCTGCACACGCCCATGTTCTTCTTCCTGCTCAACCTGGCCCTCACCGACCTGGGCTCCATCCTCACCACTGTCCCCAAAGCCATGCACAATTCCCTCTGGGACACCAGGACATCTCCTACAAGGATGTGCTGCACAGCTCTTTTCTTTTCTTCATGTCAGCAGAGTTTTCTCCTGACCATCATGAGCTATGACCGCTACGTGTCCATCTGCAAACCCCTGCACTACGGGACCCTCCTGGGCAGCAGAGCTTGTGCCCACATGGCAGCAGCTGCCTGGGCCAGTGCCTTTCTCTATTCACTGCGCACACGGCCAATACATTTTCCCTGCCCCTGTGCCATGGCAATGCCTGGGCCAGTTCTTCTGTGAAATCCCACATCCTCAAGCTCTCCTGCTCCAAATCCACCTCAGGGAACTTGGGCTTCTTGCATTTTCCATCTTTTAGCATTTGGTTGTTTTGTGTTCATTGTTTTCTCCTATGTGCAGATCTTCAGGGCTGTGCTGAGGATCCCCTCTGAGCAGGGACGGCACAAAGCCTTTTCCACCTGCCTCCCTCACCTGGCTGTGGTCTCTCTGTTTCAGCACTGGCATTTTCCTACCTGAAGCCCCCCTCCATCTCCTCCCCATCCCTGGATCTGGCCCTGTCAGTTCTGTACTCGTGGTGCCTCCAGCCCTGAACCCCCTCATCTACAGCCTGAGGAACCAGGAGCTCAAGGCTGCAGTGTGGAGACTGATGACTGGATGGTTTCAGGAACATTAAACTGCTGGCCAATTTCTGCAAATCACTTGTAATAAAATCATCTTTGATACTTCTTGTTGGTTTCATTTTGGAGGTTCTTTTAATTTTTTTATTGTTTTATTATTGTCCACAAAGTCACGTCATTAATTGTTCTATTTCTCATGTTGTTTGTCTCCACCATCTATCTGGACACAGTCTCTGTCAATGAGGGCCTGCACTCCTGTTACCTTACAGGAACAAGAGGATCTCCCCTTAGCAAAGTTTTCTGCAGAGATCCCCTTTTGTCCCCTTCTCTGGAGCTGCAGCAGCAATGTCTGTGTGCAGAGCTGGGGGCAGATCAGTGCTGGCACAGCAGCTGTGCCCAGGAGCAGCACTTGGTGTTGCCAGTGCTGCTCCCGTGCCCCTGCCCCGCTGCCCTCCTGGCCCTGCTGTTGCTGTAGGGCCTGAGTGCTCTCGGGGCCGGGCACAGTGCTGGGGGTGGCAGTGCCGGGCTGCAGCAGGGACAGGCCATGGGCACTGCTGGGGCAGCGCTGACGCCTCAGACGAGGGCCTGGGGGCTCCAGGCTCCTTGCCCAGGCTCTCTCCAAACACGCCCAGGCCAATGCTCAGCAGAGAAAAGCCCCGTGAGCAGCCCCAGGGTGGCCGTGGGCAGGCTGGGGGCAAACAGCATGGCTGGGGCTCTGCC
>JAKJHU010002091.1:0-49677 GCA_022316685.1 Progne subis subis | reverse complement strand
CCAGTTGCTCCCCTCACCCAGTGTGGTTCCAGACACTCCCAGTACTATCCCAGTCACTCCCAGTCTCTCCCAGTATATCCCAGCTGCCCAAATGTGCTTCCAGTCACTCCCTGTTGTTCCAGTAGCTTCCACTGATTCCAGGTGCTCATAGTGACTCTCAGTCACTCCAGCATGATTCCAGTCACTCCAGCATGATTCCAGTCACTCCCTGTGTATCCCAGTTGCTCTCAGTTGCCCCTAGCATAAACCCAGTCTTTCCATGATGATCCCACTATGAGTCCAGTATGATCCAGTTTCCCCAGCATGGTCCCAGTCAATCCCAGTTGACCCCATGTGGACTCAGTCACCCAGCCACTCTCAGCGTGTTCCCAGTCACCCCAGTATGGATACAGACATTCCCAGCATGGTCCCAGTTGCTGCAGCATAGTCATTCCCAGTCACAGTCCCTTGGCCCAGTAAGGTCCCAGTTTCCACCACTATGATCCCAGTCACTCAGTCTCCCAGTATATCCCAGTTGCTTCCACTAGATCCGTGTTGCCCCAGTTCTGGTCCTGGATCCCAGTGTGCTCTGAACGTGCTCCCAGTGGGTCCCAGTCCTGGTCCGGTGTATCCCAGTGTATGCTGGTGTGCCAGTCCATGCCAGCCTGTCCCAGTCCATCCCGGTCCCTTCCCGGCAGCTGCCGCCCTTTCCCGGATCCTGCCCCTCCCGGCCCCGGAGCTGCCGCCGGACGCCCCCCAAGATGCTGCCGGGGCTCGGGGCTTCGTCTTGGGCTTCGTCTGCCTGGGCTGGGGCTCGGCCTCCGCTGCGGGAGAAGGTGAAGGGGGGTCCCCGGGGGTCGTGTCCCCCCCTCGGGGCGCGTGTGACTCCCCCATGTCCCCCCTGGCACCCGCTGGAATCCCCATTCCTGGGCACTGCGACCCCCCCGCATCTCCTGCCCCAGCTCTGGGACCCCCCCGCACCCCCGTATCCTGCACCGACACCGCCCTGCACCCCCTTTCCCGGGGATCCTCCTCTCCCAGCCCCCGGATCCCCTGTTTCCGTCACCCCGGGGACCCCCCGCACCCCCATTCCCGGGGGCACCTCACCCCCAGGCCTCCCTTTCCTGGGAAACCCGAACTGCGCACGGGGCTCTCCAGCCGCCCTGGGATTCACGATCACCCAGAGGAAAGGGAGAGAAGACGAGAGAGCCAGAGCAGGAGACTGGGAATCGGGGATCGCAGCGCCAGCGCCCAGTCCTGCTCCGCCGGGGCTGGGACCCGCAGCCGCAGGAAAAATGGATCCGCGGATCGCGGGGCTTCCCCCGCTTCGGGCCGAAGCCAGCGGCTTCCAGGCAGAGTCTTGAGCGCAGGGCCCGGCAGTCGGGGCACAGCCCGGCGCGGGGGTCCCGCAGGGCGTGGGCGAGGAGGGTCCCGGGGGATGGCAGCAGGGGATGCGTGGGAATCGCCTGGAATTCCGCCGTGCCCTCCGCCGCGCTCCCTCGGGCACTTTGCTTCCGCCTTCCCCGCGCTGCGCCGCCGGATCTGCCCGGCCCGCGGTGACGTCACTGCCGCCTCCAGCGGCCCCTGGCGGCGCCAATGGCGGGGCCGGAGCCGGCTCTGGGGGCGGGGCCGGGGCTGTGGGCGGGGCCGCAGCGGAGCAGCGCCATGGCTCCGGGCTGGGCTGGGGCGCTCCTGAGGGACCAGGGGAGGGCGGCACAGCTGAGGGGGACCCCCGGCACCGGCACTCTTTGATCGCCCGTTCCGGAGCACCCAGGAGCCCCTCAAGCCCCATTCCTGGCCGCCGCCATCCCCCGGAACGCCCATTCCCGGGCACGGGTTCCGCTCTGCACCCCCTTATCCGGCACCAACAACCCCCGCACCCCTTTCCGGCCATCCCGCCTCTCCCACCCCCAGAGCCCCCTTTTCTCAATCCTGGAACTCCCAAACCCCCTTCCCAGCCCTCGCAGCTCTCCCAGTCACCTCCTTTCCTCCAGCCATGGCCCCCTGAAACATGATTTAAAGAGTTAATTTAGCTAAGGGTTAGAAGCAATTTATATTGATCAAGATGTCAGTTAGATTCAGTAAATGGTAGGTTAATGATTATTAGATGCCCAAGCTAGAGCTAACTGTTATATTATGAGCTTGTTTATAGAAAAAGTGGAGTAAGTGAACCGTCATAAGAGCAGATTGAAACCAGTAAGAACAATGGCCAGCACCCGGACTTGGTATCAATCAATCAATCACCAAGCAGGGGACCTTGGATCGTGCCAGAGGGTCACAGAGACCTGATGGAGACTCTCCTGACTTCATCCTCTGAGACCACTGACCCAATTCGAGACCACCGACCCAATTCAAGAGAAGAACTGCGCACGCGTGAAGGACTAAAGCCTCATTTTAGTACAGAGCGGGGATGGGAGGTGCCGGGGTTATGCATATGTATTGTATGTAAGATCTTGGAGAATAAATAGAGAGCAAAGAGCCTTGTTCGGGGCGGCCACGCCTTTCGGAGATGACTCCCGTGCCGCCCGCCGGTGAATAAACACACCACTGTCTAACTTTAATTAGTTAGAGGGTCTGTGTCCGTGATTATATCGGTTTTCAACGACTCAGTCCCAGCCCCCACCCAGCTCAATTTGGGGGTCCCATCCCCCTCTTTTCCTCTTCCTTCCGCCTCTTCCCCATCGTTCCCCCAATCCCAATCCCCTCCCCCGTGCGTGGTTTTGGGGTTTCCAGGCCCCTCCCCACGCCCCTTTCGTTTATTTTGGGGGCTCCCAGTGCCACCAGTGCCACCAGTGCCACCAGCCCGGCCCCCAGGGTCACCTCCGCCTCCCCAAATTCCGCTCCCGGGATGCGCGGGGCGCTGCGGGTCTGCCTGGCAGCTGAGGAGTCATCAGCGGGAAAAGCTCTGATTGGCTGAAAACTGCCCCGCGCGGTCTCTGATTGGCTGCCGCTGTGAGAGCCGCTGGGCTCCGCCCAGCAACCGGGAGTCAAAGGCGTGCCGGGCGCTGATTGGCTGGAAATAGGTGGGCGGGGCCAAAGCCCTGGATTTCTGCCCGGCATCTGAGTTCGTCATCAGCGCCTCGAGCTCTGATTGGCCAGGCTCCGTTTAGGGGTGGGACGGGATGCCCTCGGGACCAGGAGCCCCCCGGATTTGGGGGTTCCGATCCCCCCGTGGCCCTCGGGGAACCCCCAAAATGGGCTGAAAGCGGAAGGAGCCGCCCAAAATGGGAAAAAAAGGGAAAAAAGGGAATGGGAGGGGATGGGATTGTGGGGAGGGGTCTCTCCCTGGGGACGGGGTCCCTTTTTGGGGCCGCTCTCTCCCTGATCCCTATTCCATTCCCGATCCCTTTCCCATTTCGGATCCCATTCCCGTTCCGCTCCTATTCCTGATCCAGGTCCCGTTCCCATTACCGTTCCCGATCACACTCCCATTCCTGATCCCATTCCTTTCCTTTTTCCGTTCCCGATCCCGTCCCTCCGTTGTTTCCAGGGAATGGCTCCGATCTCAACTCCAAACCCAGAGGAGTCAAATCCTGGGGGTCAAAACACCCCAAATCCAGGGGGTCAACACCCCAAATCCTGGGATCAAACCACCCCAAATCCAGGGGTCAAACCACCCCAAATCTGGGGGTCAAGCACCCCAAATCATGGGGGGGATCAAGTCATTCCAGGATCTGGGGGTCGAAACATCCCAAATCCAGGGGTCAACCCCCCTGACCTCCTCCTGGGGGGGATCAAACACCCCAAACCCATCCACTCAGGGGTGTTCAGCCTCCCCTTGCCCTCAAACCCAAATTTTAGGATCAATCCCCCCAAATCCCAACTCTGGGGTGTCAAACACCCTCAAACCCCAAATTTTGGGGGTTAAAACCCTCCATCCCCAATCCCGGCATTTAGAACATTTTGGGCTGTCCAACCAATCCGATCCTGAAGTTTGGGGTTAAACCCCCAAATACCAAAACCCTAGGAGTGTCAGACACCCCAATTCCCGAAGTTTGGGGTTAAACACCTCCAGATCCCAAATTCTGCAGTCAAACCCCCCCAAACCCTGGGCTGTCAAACACCCCCCAATTCCTAAATTTTGGGGCTAAACTGCCCAAACCCCAAATTCCGGGGTCAAATACCCCAAATCCCAAACCCTGGGGTGTCAAACATCCTATTCCCAAAGTTTGGTGTAACCCCACCATATCCCAAATCCGGGGCGTGAAACACCCCCAAATCCCAAATTTTGGGGTTAAATCACCCCAAACCCCCAAATTCTGCCGATCAAAATCCCCCAAATGCCCACATTTTAGGATCAACCCCCCCCCCCTTCCATTTCCCAACTTTGGGTGAAACGCCTCCTGACTGCCAAACACCCCTCCCCAAAAAGCAACAAACAAACAAAAAACCCATACAAACAAACAAACAAACAACACTCCAAACCCTCCAGCCCTGGGGCACCGTGGGGTTGATTTTGGGATCGATTTTGGGTCGATTTGGGACAGCTCCAGGTGCAATGTCTGCAGAGAGACCCCTGGGTACAAAGCTGGGAAAACTCCCCAAAAAACAGCAGGAACTCCCAAAAAGTCCCTCAGGAAACCCCGAAAACCCCACAGAAAATGGCAAGAACCCTTGGGGGTTGGACAGGAGATTTGGAGTTTATGGGGGGTTGATTTGGGATTTATTTGGGATTCATTTTGAGTTTATTTGGAGGGTTTTTGGGGGTTATTTGAAGGGGGGTTTAGGATTTATTTTGGATTTATTTGGGGTTGATTTGGATTTATTTGGGTTTTATTTTGGGTTTATTTTGGATTGATTTTGGTTGATTTGAGGCTTGTTTGGGATTTATTTGGGGTTGATTTAGATTTATTTGGGATTTAATTGGGATTTATTTGGGGTTTATTTGGGGATGATTTTGGGTTTATTTGAGGTTTATTTGAGATTTATTTTGGGGTTGATTTGGGTTTTATTTGGATTTATCTGGGATTGATTTGGATTTATTTTGGATTTATTTTGGGTTGATTTGGGATTTATTTGGGACAGCTCCAGGTGCAATGTCTGCAGAGAGACCCTGAGTACAAAGCTGGGAAAAAAGCCAAACTGTCAGGAAAACTCAAAAAAACCCTCTCTTTTTTTTTACATTTTGACCCCATTTTTTGCATTTTGTGTTAGTATTTTTACACTTTGACCCCATTTTTTTCGATTCTGCCACCATTTTTTTCCATTATGACCCAATTTATTACATTTCAGGTTGTTTTTTTCCCATTTTGACTCTTTTTTTTTTTTTTTTTTTTTTTTTTTTTTTTTTTTTTTTTTTTTTTTGGGTTGGGATTTTTTGCATTCCGACCCGTTGTTTTTTTTGTTTGTTGGTTTTTTGGTTTTTTTTTTTTTTTGCACTTCAGGTTGTTATTTTTCCATTTTGACTCCATTTTTTTGGATTTCATCTCTGTCCTAGGGTGACTTTATGATGTTTGTATCTCCAGTTGTCTGTTCTGTTTGAACTCTCTATATTGAGTCCTGTGCCTTTCAGACTGGTTCTAAGAGCAAGGAGAAGCACGGAGTTTGTTTTGAGAAAACTGCCTGACTCCTCCACATTCTTCTCCGGACGGTGTTCGGCAGAGGCTTGGAGACACTGCAGGACAGAGATCTTTTTGCTTTTAGTTAGTTTCAGCTAGCTAGGGCACAGAGGTTCCCTGGACTGTTTTTTTTCCCTTTTTCTCGGAACTGTTCAAACCTGCTCTGGACTGAAAACCCATGGGAGCACTGGGGGCTGCCCCTGCGGCAGGACTCTGGCTGCGGGCTCAGCACGGCCAAGTTCCCGTGTTCGGACAGACTCAGGGGCTGCCCCCGGGGAGCGCGGGGCTCGAGCGTGGAACGGACACGCGGACGAACGGCCCCGGGGCTTCAGCTGCAGCGGCGGCAGCGGCGGCGGCGAGTCTACGACCCTGCCCGTCTTTCTGCTGTTCCTGCCCTCCCTCTCCCGCATTCCCGCACTCCGTCTCGGTGTCCCGCAGCCTGTCCCGGTGTCCCTTTCCCGGTCTCCCCAGCCCCTGTCGGTGTCCCCGTCCCGAACTCTCGCTCTCCCCCCGCAGGGCCGGGCCATGCCCCCGGCCCGTCCCCGGCCCCGGGCGGCGCTGCCCCGTCCCCGGCCCCGGGCGTCCCGCCGCGGCCTCGCCTCCGCCCGGCTCTGGCCGTACTGGCGGTGGCGCTGCTGGCCGGGCATCAGCGCCTGGGGCCGGGGCGGCATCGCCGCCCTTTGGCCGCGCCTGTGCCGAGCCCGGCCCCGGCCCCGAGCCCGGCCCGAATCGCGACCCCGGCGCCTCCCGGGCCCCGCGGAGGACACACGCGGCGCGGCCGCTCCCGCCGCCTCCGCTGCGGCTTCCCCGGGCCGAGCTCCGCCGCTCGGCAGCGCGGCCGCCGGCCCCGAGCCGCCGGGGCCCGGGGCGCTCGGGGGGCGCTCGGGGGCCGTGTCTGGCCCCGGGCCGAGCGCTGACGGCCGCGTGTCGCCCGCAGGGAAGGCGCAGGAGGCCCTGCAGGAGCGCTACCGGCCTGGGTTCGCTTCTGGGGCGCGGAGGCTTCGGCAGCGTCTGCTCGGGGACGCGGCTCTCGGACGGCGCCCCGGTGAGCGGCGGGGCCGGCGGCGGGCGGAGGAGGAGGAGGAGGAGGAGGAGGAGGAGGAGGAATAGGAGAAGACCGGAGCGCGGAGGGGGCGGGCGGCGAGCTCAGCCCGCTGCTGCCCTTTGCTCGCAGGTGGCCATCAAATGCGTGCCGCGGGATCGCATCCAGCACTGGGGCGAGCTGGTGAGCGAGCGGGGCCAGCGGCAGAAGCCGGGCCGTGGCCGGGCCGGGATGAGCCGGGGCCCGGCAGGGTGGGAGCCGCCGGGAGCCGGGCAGGAAGAGCGGGCGTGGGGTGAGCGGGGGGCCCAGAGCATCCGGGGCTGGGTGAGGGGTCCCGGAGCCCTGGCACGGCCTCAGCCCCCACCGACGGCATCGTGGTCCTCCCGCAGCCCGACGGCGCCCGTGCGCCCCTGGAAGTCGTGCTGCTGCACAAGGCGTCCTCTGGATGCGCTGGTGTCATTCAGCTCCTGGAGTGGGTTGAGCTCCCGACAGCTTCTTGTTGGTGCTGGAGCGTCCAGAGCGGAGCCAGGACCTCTCGGGTTTCCTGGCGGAGCGGAGGTTCCTGCCGGAGGAGGAGGGCGGGGGGCTGTTCCGCCAGGTGCTGGAGGCCGTGCGGCACTGCACCAGCTGCGGGGTCCTGCACCGCGACATCAAGCCCGAGAACATCCTGCTCGACCTGACCACCGGGCAGCTCAAACTCATCGACTTTGGCTGTGGCGCCTTCCTCCAACACACAGCCTACACCCAGTTTGCAGGTGAGCCCTCGCAGGGGATGTTCCTGGGCATCTCATGGCCCAGCCTGGCTGGAGCACCGGGGCTTCCCCCTCTCGCTGCTAGGAGCAGGATTATTTCTTGACCCAAGTTGCTTCTGGGTGAGGCTGGGAGGGTGCCAGCCCCCACATGCCCAGGGATGCTGGGGCAAGGCTCTAGGAGCAGCAGCATCCCCTGATGAACTCCGTCTGTGTTCCATAGGAACCCTGGCCTACAGCCCACCAGAGTGGATCCACCACCAACGCTACCACGGCGAGGCAGCCACGATCTGGTCCCTGGGCCTCCTGCTGTACCACCTGGTGATGGGGAAGCACCCGTTCAGGAGGGGCCAGCAGATCATCTGGGGGCGGATCTTGTTCCCACGATGGCTCTCTCAAGGTGGGTCCTCATCTCTGGGCACAGGGGAATACCTGTGTTGGGAGACAGCAGCAGGCTCATGAGCACCCTGCCCCGGCAGCTGCTGAGGAGGTGGCACATCCTGCTCTCCTCCAAACACAGAATCCATCGGGAAGTTTAGGCACAGCTCTGGGCACACCCAGCATGGCCTGGGCACGGCAATGGGGGGGCAAAGCAGAAGGATCCTTCTGCAGCTGACTGGTGGGTTCTGGTTTCTCTCTTCAGAGTGCCAAGATGTAATTAAGAGGTGTTTGTCCATGCAACCCTTGGACAGGCCGTCCTTGGAAGACCTCTTCCATGACCCTTGGCTGCAGGGTATTCATCTGCCCTAGAAGATGGGAGAGGTCCATGTGCACAATTGGATCCAAAAACCTGTCAGGTAACAGCTCCACACATCTCATGGCAACCAGTGGCAAAGAAAACCAGCCTGGTTTTGTCCTGCCTGTAGCTCTGAGCAGGGATCATCATCAGGGATCATCTGTGCTGGAGCTTAGCTGCTGGAGACCTGGTCTAGCCAGCACTGGTGGCCACCATCCAGCCTGGGTTTGCTTGTCCTGGTTCATGGATGGCTGGGGCCCTGGGCAGAACACGGACAGCCTGGTGTGGCCCCCAGGGAAGGAGGAGCCCCTGGAGAAGCTCTCTCACGTGGGGCTGGCTGCTGGAGACACCGAGGACAACCTCAAGGATGACAATCTCTTCCTCGACCAGGCCACAGGCAGCTGAAGATGATCGACTTGGATTCTGGCACCTTCTTCAAAGACACGCTCCAGTGCCCAATTTGCTGGTGAGTCCAGAGCCAGGGGGATGCTCCCAGATGTGGGCATGGCACGGCCTGGGCGGGCACCAAAGGTTCCCCCCTTTGCTGGGGCAGATGTAACAAATTCTTCACTCAGTGTCCAGGCTGCTTTTTGGACTCTGGGCAGCTGCTGAGGGGCTGGATGTGCCATGGCTGGCTGCATGGCTGGGCACATGTCCTGCCCTCCTGCTCTGCCCCCAAAGGCAGCAGGGATGGGCAGGTTTGGGCCCAGCTCTGAGCACGGCCAGCATGGCCTGGGCACTGCGGGCGGCTGGGACCAGGGCACAGAGCCTTCAGCTGACGGGCAGTTTCTGGTTTCTCTCCTTGCCGCCGGGCTCTGCGGATGCTGAGGCTGCTCTGGGCTCTGCCAGGGCTCTGCTGGGCTCAGCCCCGGGCACGGCTGGGCTCGCTCTGCCCTCACACTGCTCCTGACAGCTTTGCACCAGACGAGCCCGTTCCGAGCACAGCGCCTGAGCTTTCTGCTTTTGCAGGTGAGTGAGACTCTCCTGCTGGCCAAGAGACTGCAGTCAGGGATCCACATCCACTTGGCAGGAACCCAAACACTCCACAGTCCCAGCTGAATGCCTGGATCTCCACAGGATGTTTCATCTGTCCCACTCTTCATTCCTTTTTGGCTGGAATTGTGCAATTGCCCTTTCTTCCTCCTCCAGAAGTGCCACAAGTGAGCAAAACCTGGAGAGTGGGCTGGTGTTCCTAGGGCAGTGCAGTCCTGGAGCTGATGGATGAGGAATCGCCCTTCTGCACCTCCAGATCAGAGCAAAAAGCTGTAAGTGGGACTTTGTGTCTTTAGGAAACCCCTGACAATTTCAAAGGGAATGTGCAGCTCATTCACAGGCTGAGAAGGAAGGTCATCTTCTAAAGGATTTGGCGTTTGGCAGAGTTTAGATTCCCAGTCCTACTTGGAGCTGGCAAGGCACAAAAGCAATTTCCTATTGCTTCAACCACAATTTAAAATCATATTAGATACAAACCTCAAAATCTGTTTATAAAAGCTGCTGAGGTGAGTTTGATGGACCCATGCCATCAGCACATTTACAAAGTAACTGAGATCTCATTTTAAACAGATCAGTTATCTCTTTATCCAATGTTATGAAGTATTTTTCACTACACATTTGGGTGTTGCTTTTATATTTCTCTTTTTTTTTCTGTGGATTTTTTTCTTCTTCTTTTTTTTTTTTTTTAATAGAGAACATGTCCTAAGGAAGGAATGTCCTTTGCTGCTGGTTCCCGTGTGGAGCAGCTCCCTTCCCGCTGGCTGAGCTGCTCAGGCAGAGCCCGGCAGCTCCTGGCCCTGCAGGGCTGAGGCTTTTCCCCATTGCTGTGCACAGACTGATGGAGCAGCACTGCTGAACACGGGGACACACAGAGGGAGCAGAAGCAGCTGCCTTTGTCCACCTGCAGCTCCAAGGTGCAAACTCTGAGCACACAGGGCTGGAAGAGACTGGCAGGCTCCCTGTTTGCTGTGCTGCCCCACTTGTGCCCGGCCCAGCTCTGTGTGAGGCAGAGGGAGAACAAGGGGCAGCTCCCTGCCAGCCCCAGCCCAGGGACCCCTCCGGCCCCGGGGCTTGGGGCACTGTCAGCACCCGCTGCTCCAGCCACCGCTTCTGCTGGCCCTGACAGCAACAACCAAATGGTGGCTGATCCCGAGGGGCAGCAGCAGTGCCTGGATCTGATCCCTCACTCTGGGGCAGGGCTGGACAAACGACCCCACAGCAGCAGCAGCACATGGAGCTGACTTTCAGCACAGCCCCTGCCCCTGTTCCCTCCCGTGTGCACTGGTGTCACAGCAGCCTGAGGCACCTGGGAGCCCTCAGGGCCAGCAGGGACTTGAGATGGCAGCCCTGGGCTCCTGGGGCTTGTGCAAGGAACACAGCTGAGGACTCCCTCTGCATGTGCAGCTTCCAGATGGAAAAGGCTGCTGTGAGCAGGCAGCTCCAAGGGCAGAGAAAGGAGGCTCTCGACCCCTGGATCTGTGCCAGTTCCACAGCCCTGGGCAGCAGCCACCGAGCACAGGGGGCACAGAGGGCACAGCAAGAGGGACAAAAGCAGGCAAGGTCAGAGACTGGCAGGAGGCAGACCTGGGAGCAGGAACAGCTGCTTCATTGCACTCCTGGAGAAAGCTCTTGGCTGTTTCTGAGCGCTGAAAGGCGTGAAGGGCAGAGAGGAGGCCACACCAAACCATGCTCCTGATTGCACACCCTCCCCTCTCGGTGTCCCAGAAGGAATTGGATGAACTGTATTCTTCTCTCTGAGTCGTCTCGTTCAGCATGAGCAGCTCAGCACCAGGAGCTGAAGGAGCTGAAGCCTTAGGCCACAAGAGCTGAGGAAGAGGGACCTTTTTGACCAAAGTAATGGTGCTAACATGGACCTGACTGAATCCAGCTGATAAAATCATGGAATTATAGAATCCTTTCTGTTGGAAAAGACCTCTGAGCTCATCAAGTCCAAGTGTTAAGTCAGCAGTGTCAAGTCTACCACTAAACCCTGAAGTGCCAAGGCCTGGACAAGAGGCCTGACTGAGGCCTGAACAACAGGCCCTGAGCCAAAGGTGAGCTCTGCATCAACCTTCCAACCAAAGGATATCTTTGTATCTGCTCGTTAACAAAATATGCATGGTCATTAGTGTTGTAATAGAAGTATCCACTCCTTGGTGAAACATGTTCTGAGGTTTCTGTGTTCAGAAGCCAGACAAGGCCATGAAATCTGACATCTGGCCTTGTTTGGGGCTGTATGGTCAAAGTCACCTCCCTTGGCTCCTCCTTGAGCCCTGGCCAGGCTTTGGGAGGGACCCAAGAGGATGAAACCAGCTGTTCCTGGACTAGAAGTGCTGTCAGTTTGTTTATTCAGCTCTATCAGAGCTGGGCTCTGTCCCAGCGAGGTTGGAGCCTCACCTGTGGCTGGAGGAATTCCTCACCTGCAGGAATTCCCAGTGTCCAGCTGTGGCTCTCCAGTCCTTGGCTGGGACAGCTTCCCCCAGCTGATGTGTGCATGTGGGTGATGGGAAAGTCTGAGGGGAACTGGTGATGGATCTTTCCTAATCACTGCGGGCAATCTTCGGTAGTGATGGTTGGGTGCATTGCTGAGCTGCTCCTTTTGTGCTCCTTTGCTGCTTTGAGCTGCAGTAAATTACACTGATTCCTTCAGTTGGTGTCAGTGTCTTGGTGCTGACCCTGCCCACTGGTAAACCAAAATTGGCATCGTTTGGCCGGATCACCACAGAATGTCACTTTTGAAATCTAAATGTGAGGGATCAGTCCTATCCGAAATTCCTGGATGGGAAATCCTTCCCTAGAGTTCTCTGCCTCTGGAGTGGGCTGAGGTGGGAACGGATTTTTGACAGGGGCCACTGTGTTAGAGGGTGTAAAGTATCCCACACTGGCTCTAAAATGGCTCACTACTCAGCCAGGGTGGGTACCACAGTGGTCCCTGAAAAAGGAGAAAGTAGATGCCCTAAAAACCCTGGTACAGGAACAGCTGGTGCAAGGACACACAGAGCCATCCATGAGCCCTTGGAACACCCCAGTATTGGTTATAAAAAAGAAATGTGGTAAGTGGAGGTTACTCCATGACCTGAGAAGAATCAGTTCTGTGCTGGAGAGAATGGGCACGTTGCAGCCTGGTGTGCCATCTCCTGCGGTGATTCCTGCATCCTGGGACATCCTGATTGTGGCTTCAAGGACTGTTTTCACTATTCCCTTACACCCAGATGATACCCCAACGTTTGCCTTTACTGTGCCTTCTATTAATAACGCTGCACCAGGGCAATGTTCTCAATGGAAAGGACTTCCCCAAGGCAAGGGAAACAGCCCCACAATTTGTCAGAGGTTTGTTGCTCAGTACTCTCATCAGTGAGAGAACAATTTCCAGGGGCACACTGTAACCATTACATGGATGACAATTTGATTGCAACCCAAACCAAAAATGAACTCTCACTGATTCAACCAAGCCTGTGGAAAGCATTAAAAACATTTGGGCTGCAAGCAGCACCAGAGAAAGTGCAGCAGCAAAGATCTGGGACTCAAAATAATGAATCGACTACACAGCCACAAACAATTTCATTTACCATCAAAATTCTAGCTCTAAAGGATGCACAAAACCTCTTGGGTACCATCAGCTGGGTCTGACCTTACCTAGGACTGACCAACTCTCAATTAGCACCTTTATTTGACCTCCTAAATGGTGACTCTGAATTAACTTCCCCCAGAAAATGAACCCCAGAGGCAAAAGCTGCTCTCGAAACAGTGGAGCAAGCTGTCACCAGGAGACAAGTCTACCGGATATGCCCAGAGGTGTGTATCACTGTGCTCATTCTCATTGTTAATTTTCATCCTACTGGTATTATTGGCCAGTGGAATACACAGGCCTGATCCTTTGCACGTTCTAGAATGAATGTTTCTACCTCATCAACCAGAAAAGACAGCACCCACTGTCTTTGAACTAATTGCACAGTTAATGATCAAATGTTGTTGCAGGTGTTTACAATTGAATGCAGGAGATACTTCAACAATTACCTTGTGTCTGTGACACCAGAGCAATTTGAATGGCGTTTTGCTCACAGTACAGCCTTGCAAAGTGCTTTGCAAGGGCACTGGAACACTTTGGGTACCTGCCAGATGTGTCTGTCCTACCTTACGTCCTGTCCAAGGGCACGAGCAGCATTCTCCTGATGGCCTGTCAACAGACGTTGTGGAGCCGTGTGTGGAGCAGGGATGGAAGCAGCTTGTTCACCTACCTCATGGAGATCTGGGACTCTCAAAGTGACTGTTCATTTGAGGATTCTATTTGTTTACAGAGTGCTTTTGCTGTTTACAAATTGTTTTTCTGTTAATTAACTTTTCTCACAGTTTTAAAAGCTGAATGTTTTCTTGTTTTAGTGTAAAGTTGTAATTAGTAACCATGAGCAGTTAACCTGTGGCATGCTAGCCTGAAGGATTGTGATGTGGCCTGACAGCTCCTGGAAGTGAGTGCTGCAACTCCAGTGGTACACGGGACACTTCACTGGCTGAGGAGGATTAAGTTTGTCAAAACCTCCTTCAAATTTACCCTGTGCTGTCTTCTGTTACCCTGTCTGCAAAAGGGCCCTTGCAAATGGGATAAAAGAAAACAATTTGCATTTTAATAAAAACCAGGGGAGATGTAGCAAGGTACAGCTGGTTTACAGCTGGACATAATGAATCTGATCATAACAGACACAATTCTGCTGATCTGGTTTGTTCTAGAAGTCCCCAGGGGAACAAAGACCTCAGCCAGACCCATCCAAGCCCTGGATGCAGACACAGCACTGGCCAGAGATCTGGGCTGTGCAGAGATTCCCAACCAGGAGGCTTCCCAAGCCCAGGAAATTCAAACTCACTCTAAAAGGGAGCATGGAGCAATAAATCGTGGCTGTTGGTCAGAACTCAAGAAGATTCTGTCGTGTGTCTGTCTCCAACACACCAGCCTCATGTTACACTATATCTATACCTAAATCTATGTTTCTATCCATATCTATGTCTTTATATATGAAATAATGATGTGAAATAATGCTGACAATAGTGATTTGGCACCTTTGGCTGCTCAGGGATGTAACACTAAATACCCTACAGAAAAGCATTGGCCAGGACCTGAATGTCAGTGGTAAACTTTGTGAGATTGTACACGACCGAATAAAGGAGGAAGGGATGGAAATGGCAATTCTTATGGGCATTTGCTGATACTGTGATGTGGAATGCTTTGTCTGTTCCCTGTGAAAAATACAGTGATTAAAGCTGCTGGGATTTGTCATGTACCAGGACTATGCAGAAGCTGCAGGATTGATTGAACAGATAAAGGGGCAGTTGAAAGAGCAGTTGAAAAAATGAGGAGATGGGAACCTGACCTGACGGAGAACCCATCTCACAGATGTTCTCCATAGCCTTAACAATGGGCCCAGTGTGGAAATGGAAAGCCCTGGATGTGCACGGCTGCACCCAATTTGCAAATACAGCCATGCAGAGTGAGACTTTGACTTCCTGGGAAATTGTTCTGGGTGTGTTGGCCCCTGACAGGGCCACCCCAGAGGCTGCAGGGCTGGACCTTCATGCATTGGAATTAATTAGGATAAATCAGAAGCAAATGAGAGTTTTCAATACAGGAATAGGAACTCAGATTCCTCCAGGACACTTTGGTTTGATAACTGCTCACTGGAGCTTGGCCCTGAAAAGTGTTCATGTCATGGGAGAAGGAATTGATGCAGATTATCAAGGAGAAATCAAAGTAATCCTTTGAAACAATAGTGAACATAGCAGACTATTTAACCCTATGGCATGGTAGCAATTACTGATGTTGCAGTTTGTCCTGGGGTGACTGTGTATCCCCCAATCGTCTGTTGGGTGCAGAGGGGAGGGAAGCGCCATTTGTTTTTCCCCAGGAAAACTCTGCTCCTCGGAGTGACCTTGAAGCGGGGGAGTTGGAACACTGAAAGACAAAAGCAGCTTTGTTGTGTTTTTTTCCCGGCAGTTAGTTTAGTGCTAGCGTACTTAGACGCTGTAGAATAGCTGAAGCTTTTTTTTTTTTTTCCTTTTTTCCTCTTTTTTTTTCCCTTCCTTTTTTTCTTTTTTGCCCTCTCCTCGGAACTGTTCCAACCTCTCCGGACTAAGGACCTGGGGAAGCACCGGGGGCCTCCACAGGGGACCCACCCCACCGAAGACCAGCCCTGCACATCTCCTTTTCTCCCAGCTGCCAGCGGAGACAGAGTGGTGGAGCACAGTGATGATCTTCAAGAGGAGACTTTCTTTAAGTTTGTTATCCCTCCGTAAGCGCACCAAGCTCTTGTCATTGGGTATTGTGCTGGGAGTGCTTTGCCTGTTTAATAAACAGGTTTTTTCCACTTGTCTCTGAGGAAATCTTTTCCTGAACCAGTTAGGGGAGGAGAGGGGGGCCCCTTGGGAGGATTTCTCCCAAAATCTGCCTGAAATCACCACAGTAGGGCAGAGAAAAACAGGGTAATTGGTTTACAAGAGATGGTAAACAGTGGATACCAAAAGCTCAGGCCTTACAGCTATTAAAACAACTCCACAAAGGGAGTCATTGGGGCTCTCGAGGACTGGTAGAAGCGTCCCTCAAAATGTCTGCTGCTGTGGGTCTTTTTACCCTGGCAAAGCGAGCTATTGAAGGTTGTTTGATTTGTGCTAAAACCAATAACAGAGTTACAAAGAAACTTGCCAGGGAGGGAGGCCTTGGGCTATACATCCCTTCCAGAGATGCCGGGTGGATTTTACCGAAATGCCACGAGTGGCAAGGTTTAAATACCTTCTGGTAATAGTATGTCAGTTAACAGGGTGGCCAGAAGCATTTCCTGCCATTTCAGCAACTACAGGATCAGTTATTAAAGTAATTTTTAAAACAAATAATTCCAAGATATGGGATTGTAGAAGCAATAGACTCAGATAGGGATCTCATTTTACAGGAAAAATTCTTCAAGGAGTTCTGACTGCTCTAGGGATAAGATGGAATCTCCACACCCCTTGGCATCCCCAGAGTTCTGGCAGGGTGGAGAGGATGAATGGAGAAAGAAAGAAACACCTTTTGAAGCTAGTGACAGAAACTAAGATGCCATGGGTATGGCTCTTGCCACTGGCTTTAGCAAGGATAAGGGCTAGAGCCAGGGGAGATATTCAATTATCTCCCTTTGAACTGATGTTTAGAATTCCTTACCCTTACAGTTCCCAGCCTAGTGGGGGGGTACAGATAAGTGATGTATATTTAAAGCAATATGTGGCCAGGATACTGTCTCTTGTGAAATCTCTTTGACAGGAAGCTCAGCTGGCACAGACCCTGCCTTTGCACTTTGCTGTTCACATCCCACCAGGAAATTAAGCCCTAGCTAAGGAATAAAAAGAAGCACCACTAGTGGCTAAGTGGCGTGGACCTTTCCAAGTGTTGCTGAGCACAGAAACAGCCGTCAGGACAGCAGAACACGGGTGCACCCAGCACACTCGGGTCAAGGTCTCTGAGGCCCCACAGATTTGGACATCTCAGCTGGAAGAGAAGGACGGGAAGCCACGACTGACACTCCGCAGCAGTGGACTGGAGCAGCAGCCAGTGCGTCGGCATCGGGGGAAGCCTCGTGTGCCTACCACAGACTGCCTGCTGGAATAGTTTGTGTGGGCATCCCTCCTCTCAGCTCTCCAGTCACTGGGGGCCAATCCTCGCTGTCATTGGTTTCTTTATGTTAAGCTGTTTCTGTGCCTTCGCTCGCCACGGGTGGTGTAGAAGACAACGTGAAAGTGAAAATTAAGTTAGAAAATTAGATTACACCATTAGAATGTTTGTCTTAATAATATTACCTTTATATTGTCAGTTAAGTTAAGGCCTAAAGTAGGAAAATAATTTTTTAACCTTAGGAGAAGAAGTAGCAAAACCCTTTAACGGTAGCAATTGTTGGGTCTGCGGAGGGCCAGGGGGATCTGACGACTGGCCATGGGTGGCCAGCCCAGTCGAACCCAAACGGTGGGTTAGCACCCTGAGTGAAGTCAATAATGGAACAGGATTTTGCCATGAGGAAGGAAGTCCATGGCAGCTTCATTCCTCTGAAAGAGGCATTTCTTGTCTAAATAGAACAGGAGGCGTATATGTAGGAAAAAGTGTCTGCGACTGGACTTTATCTTTGAGTTGAGATTGTTGGA
The DNA here is from genome assembly GCA_022316685.1 of Progne subis subis. NCBI lineage: Eukaryota > Metazoa > Chordata > Aves > Passeriformes > Hirundinidae > Progne > Progne subis. Next base: position 32,469 of record JAKJHU010002091.1, on the reverse strand, counting down.
CCCCCAACTGCCCTCCTTATGATTGTTCCAGATATCAAGGCAGATAGAATCAAACACACGTTAAGCTCACTGATGGTAGCTGGGTAAGGTGTTCCTTCCATAATCACCAAAAGAATTTTGAAGGCTGTAAAGCAGTGGGAAAGGATAGGGTTTTTGACCCTTTATTTTTAAGCTGCCCCGAGATAATTCCACAAGTAGGACACATGTTGTTGGTGACTATCAGTAGAAGTGGCAGCACTGGAATGGAACTCGGACCCTTTTCTAATAGGTTCTAGTCCAGCTCCAACAAAACAGATCTGGGATGTAACTGCAAGTAAAAACCTGATGTGAGAGCTTAGAAATGCAATATTCCAACATCAGATAGTATTAGATTATTTATTAGCAGAAGAAAGAGGAGGGTGTGGCAAATTAAATGACTCAAACTGCTGTTTGCAAATAGATGACAATAGAAAAGTAGTAAAACAAATAACAAAAAGAATAAAAGAAGTTAGCTCATGTGCCAGTCCAAATATAAAAAAGATAGAATGGACATGTTTTCATAGTTACCCAGTGAACTATGAGTTAAACCAATGTTTTTCTTTCCTCTCATATATTAGAGCAACTCTAATCTTTTTACCACGCATGATCCCTTGCTTAGTACAACTTATTCAACACGTGATCAAAGGGATGCAGGGAGTAGCCAAGCCTACTGATCCAGAGAGAGCTACAAAAGGACAGAAATGGATGTCACTGCAAATAATTGCAAAACCAAAAAAGAGCCAAGAACAAAAAATAGTCAATGACAACTAAAATTTGTCAAGACAATTATTAAAAATAAAAGAGGAGGGATTGAGAGGAATGACAAGATCTGTCTTTACAAACAAGCCCTGGTTCTGCTGGTAGATCAAACTAGCACTGAGAGATGAGAGAAACAATGGGAAGGATTCTACTGATTGATGAATGGAAAAGAAGATACTTGCCTTTACAAACAAACCATAGGTTTGGAAATGAAATTGAATATTGAAAGATGAAAGCAACAATGGGGAAAACCCATAAATCCTACAAAAACTGAAAATCAGGGGGGTTATACATTAAAAGGGGAATCTTAGGCATTTCGGGAAGTCTGTACCTCTCAAGTACCTCAGCCAATGGGGAAAGAGAGAGGGAAATGCGGACAGGAAATTATTAGGATAAAAAGGAGGCCTCGTCCTCCGAAAAACTGAGAGACCCCAGGGGAAATGCCCCATGGCCTCTCCCTTTATTCAAATAAAGTAAAAGGACTCCTATGTCTTCTTTTTGGGCATAAACCTCTGGTGTGCGTGGATTAATTTCCCTAACAACACAATCAGCTGAGAAGGTGGCACTCTGAAAACAGAACTGACACTGACTGAAAATGAATGGAACAGAAATCAATAACCCTGAATGTCTGATTTACTATGAAGTACATCCCACTCACCCAGCCCCACACAATCCTAATCCTATTGCTCCAAATTTGGATCCCACATGTCCCAATCTCCTTCCAACCCCATCTCACCCTGGAAGCTGTGGAATCGAGTAAATTTGGCATGGGATTGAGTTTTTCTGAGGTGGGAACAAGCCATTTGGGGTGGGATTGAACCCTGTCAGTTAAATGTGAGTTGTTCTCAGTGGGATTGGAGTGGTTTTGAGGTGACAGAGCAATTCTTCTTGGCTACTAGAGTGCAAAGAGAGGTAGAAGAGAAAAAAATAAAGGCCAAAATAAAGGATAAGCAGCCAGGTGTCTTCCTGACATGGATGACAGGGAATGTGGGTCACCAGGGCTCTGCCCAACGTGGGACCTCCAGTGGGGGATGGAGTTGGAGCAGAGCACAAAGCTCTTCCTGCACTCAGGGCACTCGCAGGGCTTCCCTTAGCGGTGCCTCAGTTGGTGTTGGGTCATGTGAGACCTCCGTGAAAAGCTCTTCCCACACTGGGGACACTCGTGGGGCCTCTCCCCAGTGTGGATGCGCCGGTGTCTGACGAGGGTGGAGTTCTGAGTGAAGCCCTTCCCACAGTCAGGACAGCGGAAGGGCCTCTCCTCTGTGTGAATCCGCTGGTGCAGGAGGAGACTGGAGCTCGTGCAGAACCTCTTGCTGCATTTATCACACTCATAAGGCTTCTCCCCAGTGTGGGTCCTCTGGTGGCGGATCAGGTCGCAGCTCTGTATGAAGCTCATCCCACATACATCACACTCGTGGGGCCTCTCCCCGGTGTGGATGCGCCTGTGGTCGATGAGGTTGGAGTTGAGCTTGAAGCTCTTCCCACAGTCGGGGCAGCGGAAGGGCCTCTCCTCTGTGTGTGTCTGCTGATGTTCAAGGAGCTGGGAGCTGGTCAGAAACCCCTTCCCACACTCAGAACACTTGTAGGGCCTCTCCCCAGTGTGGATCCTTTGGTGTACAGTCAGGTAGCTACGGCGCCTGAAGCTCTTCCCACATTCCCCACACTCGTAGGGCCGTTCGTCTGTGTGAATCCTCTGGTGGAGAAGCAGGTGGCTCCGCCAGCTGAAGCTCTTCGCACACCCAAAGCACTTGTGGGGCTTCTCCCCATCATGAAGCTGCTCATGGACCACCAGGTCTGAGCTCTGGCTCCATCTCTGGCCGCCTTCCTGGCACAGGGTGGCTCTTTCCTCCTCAGATCCTCGTGATCTGCTTTTGCAGTCTCTCCTCACGAGGGATCGCCAGGACTTTTCCTCCCCGTTGGATTCCTGCCCCGTGGAGCCGCTCAAAACGGCCTCTTCCACGAGGATCTGCCGTGGGGATTTGTCCTCCCTGGTCTCCATGCTCAGCTCCTTGTCTGGGGGAGGAAGGACAAGGAGAGGATGGCATTTGCCTCCGTGCCAGAGGGAAGGGGAAGGAGATCCCCTCAGTGCGTCCCCGGCAGGACGGCGTCGGCTGCGGGGTTGTCCTGCAGCCGGGGCCGTGCTGGGCTGGGAGATGGAGCAGGAGAGAGGGGGAAAGGGGCACTGACTTCCTCCTCACCTGCCTGGCTGTCCTGGGGCACCTTCCTCTTCCTCACAGCCTCCTCCTCCATCCTGCAAAGGTTTGGGAATGGGAAATCCTGGTTTGGGGGAGAACAAGGGATGAGCACGTTGAGTTTGAAGGTCTCTCTGCCCAAGCCCATCTCTAGAAGTCACTGGGCATCTGGGCTCCATAAAAAACAGGCAACTGGGAGTGAGTGGATCTACACTGGGGGCTACTGGGAGGGACTGGGAACATGCTGAGAGGGACTGGGAGTATTCCAGGGGCAACTGGGATAATACTGTGAGGAACTGGGAACAACTGGAACTTTGATGGGGGAAACTGGGATCATACTGGGATCACAGTGGGAAAAGCTGGGTCCATGCTGGGAAGAACTGGGATCACACTGAGCGTGATGGGAATCATACTGGGAATGACTGTGAGTGGCTGTGAGTAACTGGAATCATGCTGAGAGCAACTGGGATGAAGTGGGAGTAACTGGGAGCATGCAAGGGGAGACTGGGACATACTGGGAGAGACAGGGAGTCACTGGAATCGTACTGGAGGCTACTGGGGTCATGCTGGCATTGACAGGGAGCAACTGGGAATCACACTGGGAGCCACTGGCATTGCACTGGGAGTGACTGGAATTAGACTGCACGTGACTGGAATCATACTGGGATCATACTGGGAGTGACTGGAATAGTACTGGCAGAGACTGGGATCATACTGGAGTCAGACTGGGAGAGACTGGAAAGGTGCTGGCCATGATTGGAACCATACTGGGGGTGACTGGGTGCAATGGATCATACTGGGAGTGACTGAGATCTTAGCGTGACTCACTGGGATCATACTGGAAGGGACTGGAACCATACTGGGAGTGACTACGGGTCCCACTGGGATTGTCCTGGGAGCCACTGGGATTACAGTGGCTGTGACTGGATCCTCACTGGGGGTTACTGGGAGCTGCTGGGCCCATTGTGGCAGGAAAATATGAACACACTGGGAGCAACTGTGATCAACTGGAAGGTGCTGGAACCATGCTGAGGGGACTGAGATCACAACTGGGATCATACTGGGAGTGACTGGGAGTTACTGGGAAAGACTGGGATCATTCTCAGGTAACTAGAGCCTTACTGGGGCAACTGGGAGTGACTGGGAATGACTATGAGCATGCTGAGTGCAACTGGGATATACTGGGAGGGTCTGGAACCATACTGGGGGGACTGGAACAACACTGGGAACAGCTGGGATCATGCTGGGAATGACTGGGCCCACGCTACAGGAAACTGGGAGTGACTGGATCTACACTGGGGGCAACTGGGCATGACTGGGACCATGCTGAGAGGGACTGGGACTATTCCAAAGGAAACTGGGATCACACTGGGACCACAGTGGGAACACCTGCACCCATGCTGGGGAGAACTGGGATCACACTGAGCGTGATGGGAATCATACTGGGAATGACTGTGAGTGGCTGTGAGCAACTGGAATCATGCTGAGTGTGGAGTCCCTGCAGCCCCTTGCCATAATACCTAGGGCCTGGCCTTGGCAGGACAGATCCTAGAGTCACCTGCCCAGCCTGAGACAGAGAACTTCCCAATGGGGCTCTGGACACGATGGTTTGCCTCAGTTTCTCCCCTCCCTGATTCCCCTGGCCCTTTGGGTTCTCTTTTCCTCTGGGTCTCCATTGGTTTGGGGTTCCCGGGGACTGGCCCCCTTTTCCCTAGAGGACACTGACCTTTCCTGCCCTTTGCTCTGCCCCCGTGCCTCAAGGTCTTTGGCTGCTGAAGCTCACACTTGAGCTGCAGACCGGCACACGTGCTCCCCTTTCCAATCTGGATTCCCCTTGGGCTTCTGGAAAGAAACCTGGCTGGAACTGATCCAGGGCAAAGGCCTTCTGGCCTCTCCTTGCTGAGCTGCCCACGTGGCGTGTGTGCATGTGTGAGCTTGACTGCTTCGCCTGAGCTTCCCCAAGCGGCCTTTCCACCGCAGAGGCTTATCGGCTCTGGGCTTCAGCTCCACTCCCAAAAACCACAACGCAACACACTTTGGCCCAAAATTACCCAAATGGGCCTAAAATCTCCAGCACCTGGACTGAGACCCACACCAAGGTCAGCACCAGAACCGGCACCAGCACCAAGACTCAGACCGACACCGAATCCGAGACCGGCACCGACAGCGGCGCTGCTCTGGGACGGGCACCGAGACCAAGACTGGGACCAGAACCGACACCAGAACTGAGAGCGGCACCGCTGCAGCACCGGGACCAGGACCGGAACCAGTACACCGGAACTGAGACCGGCGCCACAGAGGCACCGGCACCGGGACTGACACCAAGACCGTAACTGACACCACAACTGGCACTGGCACCAAGACTGAGACCAAGACCGGCACCGGAACCAGCACCGAGACTGGCACCGCTCCGGGACTGGGACCCAGACTGAGACTGGCACTGGGAGCACTCCGGGACCAAGACTGACACCGCTACCGGCACTGGGACCTGGACTGCGCTGAGATCAACACTGAGACCGGGACTGAAGCCAGCAAAGAAGGGCTCAAAAGTCACCAAAAACACCCCTCAAGAGACCAAAAAGTGGCAGAAAATGGCCCCAAAATGATCAAAAAATGACTAGAAATGTACCCAAAATTACAAAAACAGCTCAAAATGACACAAAATGGCCCAAAAAGTGACCAAAAATCCCCTTTAAATTTACCCAAAAATGAGACAAAATTGCCCCAAATTACCCAATGTGACAGAAAACACCACAAAATGGCCAAAAATGCCCCAAAAGTGACCAAAAATTACTCTAAAGTGACAGGAAATGCCCCTAAATACTGCAGAATGGGGGAGAACCCAGAGGGACACAGAATTCCAAAAATTCAAATCGCCCAGAATTGCATCAAAAAAGCAAAATTTAAAAAAATCCAGAAAAAACCATCAAAAGTGCTAAAAAAAAAAGCCTTGAAAATTCCTCCAAAAATGCCAGCAATATTCCCCAAATTTCAAAAAATTCCACCAAACTCAACAAAAAACACACAGAAAATGAAAAACAAAAAAACAAACAAAGAATCAAGCAACCAAACCCTTAAAATGCCCAGAAATATTTTTAAAAAAATCCCCCCCCAAATCCCCCGACCGCCCGGAATTCCCAAAATCCCTAAAAATTCCCAGAATTTCCTACACTTGCACTTGATGAAGGGCTGTAGCAGGCAAGACTTGCTGGTGCTAGCGCTGCTGATCACCAAGAACTTGAAGAGGAAATCTGGAAAAAAATTCCCACATTTGGACCCAAATTGCCAAGATTTCCTACATTTGGAACTAAAATTCCCCAAATCTCCCATGTTTAGACATAAAATTCCCCCCAAATCCTCTCTAGAGATTTTAAAATTCCCAGACTTGGACCTGAAATTCCCCAAATTCCTGCATTGCCCCCAAAATTCCAAAAAATTCCCAATAGAAAACCCAAAATTTCCCCATTTCGACCTCAAAATTTCCCCTACAAAGCCCAAAATTAAAAAAAAAATTCCCTTGAAGGACCCCAGAATCTCCTTATACAGATACTGAGACCCCCCCCAGATCCCCCTGGACCCTTTTTTGGCTCCCCCAAACCCCTATAGAGCCTCTAGAGCACCACAAGACCCCACCAAATCCCCCCTAGAGACGCCCGGATCCTCTCTAGAGAACCCCCAGATCCCCCACAGGGACACCCAGGCCCCCCGGACCCTCTATAGATCCCGCAGAGATCTCCTATAGCTCCCTCAGACCCTCTCCGGAGACCCCTAGACCCCCCCAAATCCCCCACAGGGACCCACAGATAACCTCAGACCTCCCTGGAACGGCTAGAGGCTCCACTCAGACCCCTATAGATCACCAATAGAGACCTCAAACCCACAAAGCCCCTAGAGCCGCCCAAAAACCCCTTAGGGACCCCCCGACCGCCCTAAATCCCCTAGACACCCCCCAAATTCCCTAGAGAGACCCCCAGGTCCACTCAGACCCCTCAGGATCCCCGAGAGATCCCCCATTGCCCCACCGTAGCTCTCACACACGCGGGAGCCCCGTCGGGGACCAGGAGCAAAGATGGCGGCACTCCGGGGAAGCAACTTCCGAGCAGTCTGCGCATGCGCCGGAGACAACGCGCCAGCAGATAGGCGGGGCTCAATGGAGAAGAGAGCTGCGGCCAATGAAAGCGCAGGGAAGGAATGAAATGAGGCGGGCTCAGGGAAAGCGCAGGGCCCGGCAGGGGAAAGGGGCGGGGCCAAGGAAAGGGCGGGAACGAGGAGGAGAGGGGGCGTGGCCAAGGGGACGCGCCCTCCTCCAAGGGCTCGCTTTGCCCTAAAATCACCCAAAAGGGTCTGAGATCTCCAGCACTGAGACCGAGATCAGCACCAGAACCGACACCAGCACCGAGACTGAGACCCACACTGGAACCGAGACCGGCACCGCTCTGGGACCGAGACCGAGACCAAACCCGGCACCAGAAGCGGTGCAGGGACCAAGACTGACACCAAGAGCGACACTGGGACCGGCACCGGGAATGCTTTGGAACCGGCACCGGCGGCGGGAGCGCTCCAGGACTGCTCCAGGACTGCGGCCAGAACCGAGACCGGGAGCACGCCAGGACTGAGACCAAGAGCGGCACCGGAAACCAGCACCGAGACTGGAACTGCTCCGGGACCGAGACTGAGATTGGCACTGGGAGGACTCCGGGACCAAGACCGGCACTGGCTCCGGTACCGGGAATGCTCCGAGACAGAGTCCGAGACCGAGACTGAGACCAGGAGTGGAACGGGAAGCGCCGCCGGCACCAAGAATGGCACCGCTCCGGGATCCAGATCGACACTGGGACCGGAATCAGCACCGGGAGCGCTCCGGGACTGAGACTTGAGACTGGAGGCGGCACCGGGACGGGGATCGGACCCCGAATCGCTCCGGGATTGGCTCCAGGATCGCTCTGGGACCGCCGCGTTCGCTCTGGGGAGTTTTGGCCACACACCCGGGCGGGACTGGGAGGGAGCCCTGGGCCGGGCGGGACCGCCTCGGTTCGCGTCGTTCCGGTGCAGCCATCCCGCTCCGTATGATCCCAGTTTGTATGATCCCAGTCTCTGTGGTTCTGATCCATGCGCTGCCAGCCTGTGAAATCCCAGTCCGTGTGATCCCAGTGTGTACAATCCCAGCCTACAAGGTGCCAGTCCGCATGATCCCAGTCTGTCTGGTCCTGCATGGCACACACTCCAGGGCTGCCAGGCTCGGTGCCAGGCCCGGTTTCAGTCCCGGCCTCAGTCTGGGTCTCGGATCAGTGCCGGTCCCAGTGTCGGTACCACTGCCTGTCTTGGTCCCGGAGTGCTCCCAGTGCCAATCTCATTCTCGGTCCCAGTACCAGAGCGGTGCCAGTCTCGGATCTGGTGTCGGTCTGAGTCTCGGTGCTGGTGCCGGTTCCGGTGCTGATTATGGTCTCAGTCTCGGTCTCGATCTTGGTCTCAGTCTCGATCAGGGAGATTTTAGCCCACTTTGGGTGATTTTAGCCAAAACTGGGGACAATTAGTGTGGATTTTAGCCACCTTTGGATGAATTTAGGCCAAATCTGGTGGGTTTTAGAGTGAACTTTACGTTCCTTTGGGTGATTTAAGCCTAACCAGGTAGTTTTAGGGTGGATTTTACACCTTTTGGTGAGATTTAAGGGTGATTTGGGGGCATTTTTGCCTGAGTTTTCAACCAGTTTGGGCAATTTTACACCTCTTTGGTTGGATTTTAAACCCCTTTGGAAGATTTTAACCCTATTTGGCTTGCTTTAGGCCAAATTATGGATTCAGGGTGGATTTTAGGCCCTTTTGTGTTATTTAAATATCTCTTGTGGGGATTGCAAGGCTCTTTGGGTGATTTGATGCCAAACCTGACCGGGTTTAGCCTGGATTTTCAGCCTCTTTGGGCAATTTTAGGCCCTTTAGTGTGATTCTAGACCAAACCAGGCCCTTTTAGGACCGTTTGTTGCCTTGCCCGCACTTTTTTCCCCTCAGAATTCCTGCTGTGTCCCTCACCCCGCCCCTTTCCCCTCGCAGTTCCCGCCCTTTCCTTGACCCCGCCCCTTTCCCCTCACAGTTCCCGCCCTTTCCTTGACCCCGCCCCTTTCCCCTCACAGTTCCCGCCCTTTCCTTGACCCCGCCCTCACCATTCCGGGTTCAGAACGGGGCAGGAGGAGATGGGGGAGGAAGAGTTGCCCCGAGCATAGTCCTCGTCACTCCCAGTAGATCCCAGTCTCTCCCAGCAGGGCCCCAGGCACTCCCACTTGCTCCCAGTGTCCCCAGCATGGTCCCAGCTCCCCCCAGCACATAGCCAGTCTCTCCCAATTTGATCCCAGTTACCGCCCCTATGGTCTGAGACATTCCCAGTGTATCCCAGTGTCCCTGGACATTCTCATAGTCATTCCCAGGCACTCCGAGTTTCCCCTATAAGTTTCCATTTCCCACAGAACCATCCCAGTTTCTCCCAGTTACTCGCCCTTTCCTCCAGCATGACTCCAGTTTCTGGCAGTTGCCCAAAGTATAGTCCCAGTTGCTCCCAGTATGATCGCAGTTGTCATCTCAGTCTCCTCAGGGTGCTTCCAGTACTTTCCAGTTCATCTCAGTCCCCATTTTCCTGCAAACATGTGCCCAGTAGCTCCCAGTGACCCCAGTCAGGATCCATTCACAGCCACTGTAATCCCAGTGGCTTGCAGTATGATCCCTTGTTCCCAGTCACCCCCAGTATGACCCCAGTCATTCCCAGATACTCCCAGCATTATTCCAGTCCTGCCCAGGGTGATTCCCTGTCACTCCCAGTGTGGGCCCCGTTGCTCCCAGTCACTCCCAGTATGGTTCTAGTCCTGGCCAGCACCTTTCCAGTCACTCCCAGTCTGATTCCAATGTGATCCCGTTTCCTCTAAAATACTCCCAGCACTATTCCAGTCATTCCCAGTATGATGCCACTCATTTCCAGTAGGATCCCAGTATTACCCTGGCCTTTGATTTTAGGCCACTTTGGATGATTTTAACGGCATTTGGCTCATTTTAGGCTAAACCATGTGGATTTAAGGTGGATTTTAGGGCCCTTTGTGTCATTTGAGGCCACTTTGTGGGGATTTGAGGCCTCTTTGGGTGATTTCAGACCAAACGTGATTTGGTTTAGGGTGGATTTTTGGCCCCTTTTGACATGGGCTCAGCTGCTCCCATTCTCATCCAGTGTGGTTCCAGTTGCTCCCGCTTACACTCACATGGTTTCAGTCTCTCCCAGTATATCCCAGTTGCTGCCAGCACGTTCCCAGTCACTGCCAGTTGCCCGCAGTTGCTCCCAGTCACCCTCAGTGCAGTCCCAGTTGCTGCCAGTATGATCCAGTATGATCCCAGTGTCCCCCACCATGGTCCCGTTTGTTCCAACAAGATTTTAGACCCGTTTGGGTGATTTTTGCCCAACTGGGCAGGATTAGTGTGGATTTTAGGAACCTTTGGCGTATTTTAGGCCAAATCTGTTGGGGTTTTGTCTCATTTGGGTGATTTTAGGATAAACTGGGCAGTTTTAGTGTGCATTTTTAGATACATTTGGAGGATTTTATGCCCATTTGCATGAGTTTTAGGTATGTTTAGGTGTTTGTAGGCCAAATGTGGTGAGTGTTTAGGGTGGACTGTAGGTCCCTTTGGGTGATTTTGCAGCAAACCAGGTACTTTTGGGGTGGATTTTAGGCCCATTTCGGAGATTTTTGGGGGAATTTCAGGCAGTTTTGTGAGGGTTTTAAACCAGTTTGGGCAGTCTTAGGCCCCTTTGGTTTGATTTTAGGCCGCTTTGGCTGATTTTAACTGCATTTGGCTGATTTTAGGCCGAACCCTGTGGATTTAAGGGGGACTTTAGATCCCTTTGTGTTATTTTTTTTATTTGTGAGTCATTGAGGAGCAAGGGGTGGAGCTTCCTGCACTGATGCTGAGTGGCTGATTATAAGAGGTCTCTGGGAAGCGCGGCGAACAGGAGCGGGCGAACAGGAGCGTGGCGAGTCACTGGGGCATGGACAAGGCAGGGCAGGCAGGCAGGGCAGGCAGGCCGGGTTGCAAGTTTTCTGGCTAGTAAGGTGTCCTCTGTGTTGTTTGAGGTATTTCTGCTGCCTGGCTGCTTTTGGGGTGTCTGCTAGTAATGGTTTCTACATGGTTGAAAACTGTGGTTGGTCTAAGTGTATGTGACCAAGTGGAGCCCTCCAAAAAGGATGTGTCTGTACAGACCCATTCCTGCCCAGAGTGTTTGAGCTTATCGGTGGCTTCAGGGGCTGCTGTGGAGGAGGCCTGCCTACAGTGTGAACAGGTGAGTGATCTCCTTTCGCTGGTGGCTGAGCTTAGGGAGGAAGTAGAAAGATTAAGAAGTATCAGGGAAAGTGAAATGGGAATAGACTGGTGGAATTCAGCCCTTCCATCCTTAAGGGTGGCCTCTGACCGTGAGTCTGAGCACTTACATGACTCCTGCTCCCAGGCAATAGAAGGGCACCTGATAAATGAAGAGGAGTGGAAATGGGTCCCTGCTCGGGGAGGTAATAACAAAAACTCCTCCCCATCCCTCAGCCAGGTGCCACTTCAGAATAGATATGAGGCCCTGGATCTAGAGGGCCAACTAGATGATTTAGAAGAAAATTGTCTGCCCAGTGAGGCCCCCAATTATGATTCATCTGAAAGATGCATCACCACCTCTAACATCAAGAAGAAAAGAAGGGTAATCATAGTAGGTGACTCCCTTCAGAGGGGAACAGAGGGCCCCATATGCCGACGGGACCCATCCCACAGCGAGGTCTGCTGCCTCCCTGGGGCTCGGGTACAAAATATCACTGAGAGACTTCCTGCACTCATTCAGCCCTCTGATTATCACCCACCGCTGATACTCCAGGCTGGCAGTGATGAGATTGAAAAGAGGAGTGTCAAGGCGATTAAAAGAGACTTTTAATTGGCACTGGGTCAGGTAATTGATAGGGTAGTGTTCTGCTCAGTCCCTTTGGTGGCAGAGGAAAATGATGAACGAAACCGGAGAACCCACACCATCAACAAGTGGCTTAAGGGTTTATGTCATCGGCAAAATTTTGGATTCTTTGATCATGGGGAATTTTTTACAGCACCTGCTCTGCTGGAACCAGATGGGATACATCTCTCTGTTAAGGGGAAAAGATTCTTAACTCATGAACTGGCAGAACTTGTTGAGAGGGCTTTAAACTAGGTTTGAAGGGGGAAGGGGATGCAGCTGGGCTGTCTGGAAGCAGGCCCAAGGGTTGCAAGGCTGAGTTAGGGGTGAAGTCAGTAGCCCAACTGAAGTGCATGTATACCAATGCACACAGCATGGGTAACAAACAGGCAGAGCTGGAGGCCGTGGTGCAACAGCAGAGCTGTTCACGGAAACATGGTGGGATGACTCACATGGCTGGAGCACTGCACTCAATGGCTACAAGCTCTTCAGAAGAGACAAGCAAGGAAGAAGAGGTGGAGGGGTGGCCTTTATATTAAGCAGACTTTTGATACCGTAGGAATTGAAACTAAAGAAGATGGAATTGGAACTAAGGGAGATGGAGTTGAATGCCTGTGGGTAAGAATGAAGGGGAAGGCCAACAAGGCTGACATCCTGCTGGGAGTCTGTTATCGTCCACCCAACCAGGAAGAAGAGGTGGACAACTTATTCTATAAGCAGCTAGGTAATGTTTCAGGATCATCAGCCCTTCAGCCTTCATTCAACCTACCAGACATCTGCTGGGAACTTAATACAGCAGAAAAGAGGCAGTCCAGGAAATTTTTCGAGTGTATGGAGGACAACTTTTTGTCGCAGCTGGTGGGTGAGCCCACCAGGGGAGGGACTATGTTAGATGGACTGGTGGGAGATGTGGTGGTTGGAGGTCGCTTGGGGCAGAATGATCATGAAATAATAGAGTTCTCAATATTTGGTGAAGTCAGGAGGAGCACCAGTAAAACTCTTGCATTGGACTTCCAGAGGGCAGACTTTGGCCTGTTTAGGAGACTTATTCAGAGCATCCCTTGGGAAGCTGCCCTTAAAAACAAAAGAGTTCAGGAAAGCTGGGCATGCCTCAAAACAGAGATCTTGAGGGCACAGGAACAGACTGTCCCTGTGTGCCAAAAGGTAAGTCGACGGGGTAAACATCCAGCCTGGATGAGCAAGGAGGCTTTGGAGGAACTTCGGAATAAAAAGAGGATGTATCAGCTTTGGAAGGGGGGTCAGGTCTCTCAGGAAGTATTTAAGGAAGCTGCTAAAGCATGTAGGAAAAAAATTAGGGAGGCCAAAGCTCAGTTTGAACTTAGAATGGCAACTTCTGTAAAGGATAATAAGAAATGTTTTTACAAATATATTAATGCTAAAAGGAAGGGTAAGACCAACCTTTGTTCTTTACTGGACAAAGGAGGGAACTTAATATCTGCAGATGAGGAGAAGGCAGAAGTGCTTAATGCCTACTTTGCCTCAGTTTTTAGTGAGGAGACGACTTGCCTTCAAGACAACTGCCCTCCTGGGCTGGTAGATGGTGTCAGGGAGCAGAATGGTCCCCTCATTATCCAAGAGGAGGCAGTCAGAGAACTGCTGAAATGCCTGGATATCCATAAATCTATGGGCCCAGACGGGATCCATCCCAGAGTGATGAGAGAGCTGGCAGATGAGCTTGCTAAGCCACTCTCCATCATCTACCAACAGTCCTGGCTCACTGGTGAGGTTCCAGACGACTGGAAGCTGGCCAATGAGACACCCATTCACAAAAAGGGTGCGAAGGAGGATCCTGGTAATTATAGACCAGTCAGTCTGACCTCAGTACCTGGCAAAATAATGGAACAGTTTATATAAAGTGCCATCACACAGACCTTGCAGGATGGCCAGGGTATCAGACCCAGCCAGCATGTGTTTAGGAGGGGTAGGTGTGGTGGTTTCAGGCAGATTTTGGGAGAAATCCTTCCAAGGGGCCCCCCTCTCCCCTCCCCCAACCGGTTCGGGAAAAACTTCCTCAGAGAGAAGTGGAAAAAACCTGTTTATTACACAGGCAAAGCACTCCCAGCACAATACCCGATGACAAGAGCTTCGTGCCGCTTACGGAGGGATAACAAACTTAAAGAAAGTCTCTCCTCTTGAAGATTGTCAGTGTGCTCCACCACTCTCTCTCCGCTGACGTTGGAAAAAAAATGTGCAGGGCTGGTCTTGGTGGTCTCGGTGGGGTGGGTCCCCTGTGGAGGCCCCCCGGTGCTTCCCCAGGTCCTCAGTCCGGAGAGGTTGGAACAGTTCCGAGGAGAGGGCAAAAAAAAAAAAAAAAAAAGAAAAAAAGGAAAGAAAAAAAGAAAAAAAAAGAAGAAAGCAAAAAAAGCAAAAAGCTTCAGCTATTCTACAGCATCTAACACTATGCTAGCACTAAACTAAACTAACTGCCCGAGAAAAACAACAGAGCTTCTTCAGTCTCGCCGAGTTCCAGCTCCCCCGCTTCAAGGTCACTTGGATGAGCAGAGTTTTCCTGGGGAAAAACAAACCGCGCTTGCCCTCCCCCCTGCACCCAACAGACGATTGGGGATACACAGTCACCCCAGGACAGTAGGTCATGTTTGACCAATCTGATCACCTTTTATGACCAGGTGACCTGCCTGGTGGATGCAGGGAAGGCTGTGGATGTTGTCCATTTGGACTTCAGCAAGGCCTTTGACACTGTCTCCCACAGCACACTCCTGGATAAACTGGCAGCTTGTGGCTTGGACAGGAGCACTCTGTGCTGGGTTAGGAACTGGCTGGATGGCCGGGCCCAGAGAGTGGTGGGGAACGGTGCTGCATGCAGCTGGCAGCCAGTCACCAGTGGTGTCCCTCAGGGGTCTGTGCTGGAGCCAGCTCTGTTCAATATTTTTATTGATGACATGGATGAAGGCATGGAGTCTTTCATTAGTAAATCTGCAGATGACACTAAGCTGGGAGCATGTGTCAACCTGTTGGAAGGATGAAGGGCTTTGCAGAAAGACCTGGAACAGTTGGACAGATGGGCAGAGTCCAATAGGATGAGGTTTAATAAGTCCAAGTGCCGAGTCCTGCACTTTGGCCGCAATAACCCCCTGCAGCGTTATAGGCTGGGGACAGTGTGGCTGGACAGTGCCCAGGAGGAAAGGGACCTGGGGGTACGGGTCAGCAGCCGGCTGAACATGAGCCAGCAGTGTGCCCAGGTGGCCAAGAAGGCCAATGGCATCCTGGCCTGGATCAGGAATGGTGTGGCCAGCTGGAGCAGGGAGGTCATTCTTCCCCTGTACTCTGCACTGATGAGGCCTTGAGTGCTGTGTCCAGTTCTGGGCCCCTCAGTTTAGGAAGGATGTGGAGATGCTTGAGCATGTCCAGAGGAGGACAATGAGGCTGGTGAGGGCCTTGGAGCACAAGCTGTATGAAGAACGACTGAGGGAACTGGGGTTGTTTAGCCTGGAGAAAAGGAGACTCAAAGGGGACCTTATCACTCTCTACATCTTCCTGAAGGGTGGCTGTGTCAGCTGGGGGTTGGTCTCTTTCTTCAGACAACAATAGATAGAACAAGAGGACACAGTCTCAAGCTGCAACAAGGGAGATATAGGCTGGATATGAGGAAAAAGTTTTTCACTGAAAGAGTGATAAAGTACTGGAATGGCTTGCCAGGGGAGTTGGTGGAGTCACCATCCCTAGAAGTGTTTTAAAAAAGACTGGATGTGGCACTTGGTGTCATGGTCTAGTTGATGTATTAGAGATGGGTTGGACTTGATGATCTTGAAGGTCTCTTCCAACCTAAAAATTCTGTGATTCTGTGATTCTCTCTTTGCTTTTCACGTGCTTTCAACATTTCCCTATTTTCATCTTAAACTTGAATTCTTCAATTCCTTTTCCTCTACTTCTTTTATTTCCCTATCTTGCATGATTGCAGCATTTGAATTGGTGTACTTTTGGCAAGTGTTGGTCCATTTCACTGCCCGACATTTTATCCCAGTCCATTTGGTCTCAATCCCTCCTGTTCCAAATTTTCTCAGTTGTTTTCATTCGCACTGTTTTTCATCATATCTCCTTTCTTGAGTGCTCACCTTTGTTCTCTGTTTTCAAGATTTCCTTCCCTTTCCCGAAAGGAAGTCTCTCCTTAAAGAAGTGGGAAGGACATCTTGCAATTCCATTGAAGATTAATTGGGCAGCCTCCCATTCCTTTCCCTGCACTTCTTGTCATTCCATTCACTCTTTGCTTTTGAAGTGCTTTCAAAATTTTCCCTTTCTAATTTTAGCTTCTATGTCTTCAATTCCTTTTCCTCTTTGTTGTGGTTTCAGGCATATTTTGGGGAGAAATCCTCCCAAGGGGCCCCCCTCCCCTCCCCCAACCGGTTCGGGAAAAGACTTCCTCAGAGACAAGTGGAAAAAACCTGTTTATTAAACAGGCAAAGCACTCCCAGCACAATACCCAATGACAAGAGCTTCGTGATGCTTACGGAGGGATAACAAACTTAAAAGAAAGTCTCCTCTTGAAGATCGTCACTGTGCTCCACCACTCTGTCTCCGCTGGCGCTGGGAGAAAAGGAGATGTGCAGGGCTGGTCTTGGTGGGGTGGGTCCCCTGTGGAGGCCCCCGGTGCTTCCCCAGGTCCTTAGTCCGGAGAGGTTGGAACAGTTCCGAGGAGAGGGCAAAAAAGAAAAAAAAAAGAAGAAAAAAAAAAGAAAAAAAGAAAAAAAGAAAAAAAAAAAAAGCTTCAGCGATTCTACAGCATCTAACTGCGCTAGCACTAAACTAACTAACTGCCAGGGAGAAAACAACAGAGCTTCTTTTGTCTTTCAGTGTTCCAACTCCCCCGCTTTAAGGTCACTCCGAGGAGCAGAGTTCTCCTGGGGAAAAACAAACCGTGCTTCCCCTCCCCTTTGCACCCAACAGACGATTGGGGATACACAGTCACCCTAGGACAGTGGCTCTGGGAGCCATCTGAACCCACTGGGAAATCAGAGAATAAAAGCAACAAAAATCAGGCAAGGAATTTGAGCTCCCTGGAAATACTGCAGTAAAATAAAACCACCCACAATTCTAGTGCACGAAGATCCAGGCGAGTAGACCGGACTGTGAGTATCTCTTGGTTGGGTGGGCTACAATTGGTGTGCGTGTGAGACGCGATCGAGTCACGATGCGAGAGCAGAGTCCTTCCAACCTCGGTTCCGACTTCCCGCGAGGGGATCGGCGAGTGAAGGGACAAAGAGATTAAAGGGATTTGTAATAAAGATTGGTGGGCTGGAGACATTGACTGAAGGGATCTCTAAAGACTGGGGGCTGCAGGCACTGACTGAGGGGATTTTTATTATTGAAATCGGGGGCCGGAGGCATCCGAGGGAACCAATCCGGGTAAAATGGGTCAATGTTCAGACAAGGACTAGGGGCTGGCACGGACCGCGGAGTACCAAAGGGCCAGGACGGGGTCAAGGTACAGGAAAGAAAGGGAGCACTTTAGTAGACATACCCCAGGACAGTCCCCTGGGTTTAACGTGTAAATTTTGGGATGGATGGGAATGTAGAAAAGGGAAAAGTAAGGAGAAAATGATACAGTACTGGACGGTAGAATGAACTAAGGAAATGATACGATGTGATAGTTTGTTTTGGCCAATGTATGGGTCACTTGAGGGTTGGATTTGACAAACTTTAAACATATATGTAAATAAGAAGGAACCTTTTAATCAGGAAGAGAGTGATTATGCTGCCCTGTGGCATGGGTCTTGGCCTTCTCCATTATGCATTCACTTTAAAGACCAAGGAGGAGGAGAAAGAAACTGTGGGACATCCTAGACACTTTACCCCCTCCTTACCACCACAGCTGGTCTTGCCCCCTGTGGTGCCTCATCCTGCACCTCAAAGCCCCTACGGCTCCTCCTGCACCCTGTGGCTCCACTTCCCGTACCAGATTCACCACCTTCCCTCTGAACAAGAAGCAGGGAAAAGGCTCGGACGGAGAAGTGCAGAGATGGTGATAACGAAGACGAAGGGGGCCAGTTGTATCCATTGAGGGAGGTACCGATAATAGGGGACCAAGGCTATCGGAGATGTGTCAGTAACCCTGAACACAGGAGATGTAAGAGCCTTTAAAGGAAATGGGGAGATTACCTGAAGATCCCCTGGGGATTACGCATAGGTTGGATCAGTTCCTGGGACCCAATACCTATACCTGGGCAGAGACACAAGCAATTTTAAGCATTCTATTCGCCACAGAGGAACGGCAAATGATAAGACAAGCAGGTATGAGGATTTGGGAAAAAAAATCATCTGCTGGGACCCCCAGGAGATGTGAAATGGCCAAATGTGGCCCCGAACTGGGACCACAATAATGACCAGGATAGGCAGAGCATGGTGGATCTCAGGAACATGATTATTCAAGGGATCCAGGAAGCAGTCCCTAGGGGACAGAACATCAACAAGGCCTTTAGTGAACAGGGAAAAGATGAGTCCCCAACCAACTGGTTAGAAAGGCTTGAGAAAGAATATACAAATATACTCAAGGTTGGAGCCTGACACAGCAGTCGGGGAGGCATTAATAAAAACCCAGTTTGTGGCAAAATCATGGAAAAACATAAAGAAGAAACTTGAGAAATTAGAGGACTGGTAGGAGCAGGGATTACTGGAATTGTTGAGAGAGGCACAGAAGGTTTATGTATGGCAGGAGAAAGAAAAGGCAAAGGCAAAAGCTAAGGTTTCTGTGGCAGCAGTGAGGGAAGCTCAGAAAGGGAGTGCGTCCCCATGAAATTTTAAAAAATACCCTATTAAAACAAATGGGAGCTTAAAGAAACCTGAAAACACCACTTCATTAACCTGCTTTGCCTGTGGGAAGAAAGGCCACTTTAAAAGAGACAGCAAAAAGCAGGAGATGGATGAAAAATTGTTTGAAGAACAGTAATAGGGGGGTCTGGGGCTCTATATCTTGGGAACAATAACTTCAAAAGAGCCCTTGATAAAATTAAAAGTAGGTCCCCAAGAAAAAGAAGTTACATTTTTAATTGACATGGGGCAGAAAGGTCAACAGTTCAAAAATTACCAAGGGGATGTAAACCGAGCTGAGAAATGGCTCAAATTGGAGCAAAGGGGGAGGCCTTTAAGGTCCCCATTATTAAAGATGTATTATTGATTTTGTTTTAAAAAAATTTGTAACTTATTATTCGTTCCCAAAGCTAAATGTAATTTGTTAGGTAGAGATTTAGTGTTGGCATTGGGAATTGGTATAAAACCTCAAGATGATCAATTACAAATATGGTTATATAAACTGAGAAACCAAGATGAAGAGATATGTCATAGTGTATGGTATACTCCTGAGGAAATTGGCAAATTAAATATTGAGCCTGTGAAGGTTATTGTTGTAGATTTGGAGTTTTTAATAAGAGTGTAACAATATCCTATTTAACCAAATAGCCAAGGAGGACTTGTCTTGGTTTGAAAAAGACAGTTGTCTGCTAAGGAGAGGCAAGCCTCCGGGTTATTATAATTTAGAAGATTAAAAAAAAAACTTTCGGTCAGAGCTATAGGGAAAAGGAATAACAGTCCTTTACTAGTAAATATAACAGGACAGACAAACAACAACAGCACTTATAATAACAGTAAAACAGAACCAAGAACCCTGAGGGCAAACGGTGGCAAAGTCCGTCGCTGATGGCTGCAAGCTGGAAGCGATGGATTTGTCCTCAGCAGGCAGGCAGGGGGTGCCCCGGCAGGCAAAGTGGGCAGTGCCGAAGAACTCGCAGCGGCTGGACCCCGGGCTGACCCAAAATCCAGCAGGGTAACGAAGAAACTCCGAATTCCTGGGCGCTCTAACAGATGATAGAATTCCCAGGACCAAACTCCTCCGTTAGCTGTGGACTCCAGGCAGCTACCCGTAGTCCGACCGTCCTCCCCGGGAAAGCTGAGAGAAGTGAGGCCACCCCCCAGCTCTCTCCGGAGCCTCCTCCCTTCCCCAAAACCAAGTGATCAACTTCTTTTGTCAGGTTAAGCACCGCTTAAACTGCCCCTACTTAAACGGGGCGGGGGGGGGGGGGGGGGGGAAATTCTACAGGAGAACTTAACCCTCAACATTATCCACCCCGAATTTTTCCCACCCTAACATATTATATTGAATTTAAACCTTTAAATAATATACATATATATACACGTGAATATAAATACAGACACAGTCACAGTATTCACCGAAAAACAAGGTCCCCTTGAGGTATGCAGCGGGTCTCTCCATCCTTTTGCATCACCCACCATGTGCAGCCAGGTCCCTGAGCAAAAACCACCCCACGAGCGGGATTGTCTTTGCTGGAGGCAGAATTAATCCAGACAGTTTTTCCCAGCATTCCTCTCATGTGTACCACTGGAACCTTATCTCCATCTCTTGTTCTCAGGGGTTCAGACTGGGCAGGGCCTGCTCGGTTGGTGGAACTTTGAGTGTTCACTAACCAGGTGGCCTTTGCTAAATTAATCTCCCAGTTCTTGAAAGTCCCCCCACCCAGTGCCTTCAAAGTGGTTTTAAGCAGGCCATTGCACCGTTCAACTTTCCCGGCTGCTGGCGCATGATAAGGAATATGGTACACCCACTCAATGCCATGTTCTCTAGCCCAGGTGTTTATAAGGCTGTTCTTGAAATGAGTCCCGTTGTCAGACTCAATCCTCTCAGGGGTACCATGTCTCCACAGGATTTGCTTTTCAAGGCCCAGGATGGTGTTCCGGGCAGTAGCGTGAGGCACAGGGTAGGTCTCCAACCATCCAGTGGTGGCTTCTACCATGGTCAGCACGTAGCGCTTGCCTTGGCGGGTTTGGGGAAGGGTGATGTAGTCAATCTGCCAGGCTTCCCCGTACTTATATTTGGACCATCGCCCGCCATACCATAGGGGCTTCACCCGCTTGGCTTGTTTGATGGTAGCACACGTCTCACAGTCATGGATAACCTGAGAAATACTGTCCATGGTTAGATCCACCCCTCGGTCTCGTGCCTACTTATAGGTGGCATCTCTGCCCTGATGGCCTGAGGCATCATGGGCCCATCGAGCTAGGAACAGCTCTCCCTTGTGTTCCCAATCTAAGTCTATCTTTGACACCTCTATCTTTGCAGCTTGATCTACCTGCTCGTTGTTTCGGTGCTCCTCATTAGCCCGACTCTTGGGGACATGGGCATCTACATGACGGACTTTGACAGGTAGCTTCTCTACCCGAGTGGCAATGTCCTTCCACTCATCTGCAGCCCAGATTGGCTTTCCCCTACGCTGCCAATTGGCGTTTTTCCACCTGTCCAGCCATCCCCAAAGAGCATTGGGCACCATCCACGAATCAGTGTAGAGGTAGAGCTTTGGCCACTTCTCTCTTTCAGCAATGTCCAGGGCCAGTTGAACAGCTTTGAGTTCAGCAAGTTGGCTTGACCCACCTTCTCCTTCAGTGGCTTCTGCAACCTGTCGTGTGGGGCTCCATACAGCTGCTTTCCACTTCCGGTTCATCCCTACGATGCGGCAGGATCCATCAGTGAAAAGAGCATAGCGTGTTTCTTCTGCTGGTAGTTGGTTGTATGGTGGACCTTCTTCTGCACGTGTCACTTGTTCCTGCTCCTCTTCATCTGTGAGACCAAAGTTCTCACCTTCTGGCCAGTTTGTAATTATCTCCAAAATCCCAGGGTGATTTGGGTTTCCAATGCGGGCACGCTGAGTGATGAGGGCAATCCATTTGCTCCACGTGGCGTCGGTGGCATGATGGGTGGAGGGGACCTTTCCTTTAAACATCCACCCCAGCACTGGTAGTCGAGGTGCCAGCAGGAGTTGTGCTTCTGTGCCAATCACCTCTGAGGCAGCTTGAACTCCTTCATAGGCGGCCAAGATTTCCTTCTCTGTTGGAGTGTAGTTGGCTTCAGACCCTCTGTAGCTTCGGCTCCAGAATCCCAGTGGTCGGCCCCGAGTCTCCCCAGGCACCTTCTGCCAAAGGCTCCAGGACAGGCCATTGTTCCCGGCTGCTGAGTAGAGCACGTTCTTCACATCTGGTCCCGTCCTGACTGGGCCAAGGGCTACTGCATGAGCGATTTCCTGCTTGATCTGGGCAAAGGCTTGTTGCTGTTCAGGGCCCCAGTGGAAATCGTTCTTCTTGCGGGTGACCAGGTAGAGAGGGCTCACAATCTGGCTGTACTCAGGAATGTGCATCCTCCAGAAACCTATGGCGCCTAGGAAAGCTTGTTTTTCCTTCTTGCTGGTCGGTGGAGACATTGCGGTGATCTTATTGATGACCTCAGTGGGAATCTGCCGCCGTCCATCTTGCCACTTTACTCCCAGGAACTGGATCTCTCAGGCAGGTCCCTTGACCTTGCTCTGCTTGATGGCAAAACCAGCTTTCAGGAGAATTTGGATGATCTTCTCTCCTTTCTCAAACACTTCCATTGCCGTGTTCCCCCCACACAATGATGTCATCGATATACTGTAGGTGCTCCAGAGCCTTACCCTTTTCCAGTGCAACCTGGATCAGTCCATGGCAGATGGTGGGGCTGTGTTTCCACCCCTGGGGCAGTCGGTTCCAGGTGTACTGCACGCCCCTCCAGGTGAAAGCAAACTGAGGCCTGCATTCTGCAGCCAGAGGAATGGAGAAAAATGCGTTAGCAATGTCAATGGTGGCGTACCATTTTGCTGCCTTGGACTCCAGCTCGTACTGGAGTTCCAGCATGTCCGGCACAGCAGCACTCAGTGGTGGAGTCACTTCGTTCAAGGCACGGTAGTCCACAGTCAATCTCCATTCTCTGTCAGACTTGCGCACAGGCCAGATGGGGCTGTTGAAGGGTGAGTGGGTTTTGCTGACCACCCCTTGGCTCTCCAGCTCACGGATCATCTTGTGGATGGGGATCACGGCATCTCGATTTGTCCGGTACTGTCGGCGGTGCACCGTCGAGGTGGCAACTGGAACTCGTTGCTCTTCTACTTTTAGGAGTCCTACTGCAGATGGGTTCTCTGACAGTCCAGGCAAGCTATTCAATTTCTTAATGCCCTCTGCCTCCACAGCTGCTATTCCAAAAGCCCACCTGAGTCCTTTAGAGTCTTTGTAATAGCCATTCCGGAGGAAGTCTATGCCCAAAATACACGGGGCCCCTGAGCCAGTCACAATTGGATGTTTCTGCCACTCCTTCCCGGTCAGGCTCACCTCGGCTTCTAACAGAGTCAATTCCTGTGATCCCCCTGTCACCCCGGCAATGGAAATAGGTTCTGTCCCCACATATTCCGATGGTATCAGTGTACACTGCGAACCAGTATCAACTAAAGCTTCGTATTTCTGTGGCTCTGATGTGCCAGGCCATCGAATCCACACCGTCCAATAGATCCGGTTTTCCCGTGCCTCTCCCTGGCTAGAGACAGGGCCCCTCTAGCACTGGTCATTACTCCCTTCCTGGGCATACATGGTAGAGGTTCCTTCACAGGGATCTGACATATCCTCACTTCTATAATACCTGGCAGCTTGGTCATGTGAGGTTGAGGCTACCTTCATCTTAGTGGAACCCCCTCGGTTAGTGTTTCTCTCTTTGAGCTCACGCACCCGTGCTGCCAGGGCAGAAGTGGGTTTCCCATGCCACCTTCCCATGTCTTCCCCATGGTCACTCAGAAAGAACCACAGGTCAGCTCGTGGGGTGTACCCTCTCTCTCTAGCTGGGGCTGTTGAGCTCTGACTCTGGGGCCTGTAACTCGCACCGGTGCCACACAGGAACTGTTCCTCCTCATCTCCTCCCTCACCTCCCTCATCTCCTCTCTGAGTTCCTTAACCATGGCAGAGACCTGAGCCTGCATTGGGCCACTGATCATGCTCTCATAATTTCTAAGCTTGTTGGCCACAGAACCCACTGTCTCTCGGTTGTTATCGGCATTAATTGTTGCAATGAAGGTGGCGTATTGAGATGGTCCTAGAGTTGCCAGGTTCCACAGCATTTGCCCTGTGCACCTGACTTTGTCGGGTCATTATCATGCTGTCCACCCCTCCCAAAGAGTACCTCCAATACCGCCACTTCTCTCAGCTGTTGGATCCCTTCCTCAAGGGTCTTCCAGCGCATTCTATGATGGTGCTCCTGCATTCTGTCTCTGTGGACAAACCTCTCCCTTACACTCATTAAAAGCCGCTCCCAAAGGGAAAGGGGCCCTGGCTCCCTTACAAATACCTGATTCACACCCGAGTCCTGGGTCAAGGGTCCCAAATTCCTTGCCTCACTACTATCTAGTTGCATGCCTGTTCCTATAAGGTCCCAGACCCGAACTAACCAGGCTGTATAAGCCTCACGTCCCCGTCGTGCAAGATCTTTTTGCAGATTACGGAGACTTTCATATGTCAGGGACTCAGTGATGATCTCAACCTCTGAGTCCCCCGCGG
The DNA here is from genome assembly GCA_022316685.1 of Progne subis subis. Classification (NCBI taxonomy): domain Eukaryota; kingdom Metazoa; phylum Chordata; class Aves; order Passeriformes; family Hirundinidae; genus Progne; species Progne subis. The sequence continues at coordinate 8,175 of JAKJHU010002091.1, read as the reverse complement.
GTTGTGAGGGCCCTCCTTTCTTATCCTTGTTGCCTGGGTGCTCTGATTTCACCTTGTACTTCTTTGTTTCCACAGGGGCCACTGCTGCTGGCTGTGGCTGCTCCTGTGGTTCAGCTGGAACCTGGACGGTTGTGACGTCTGTGGGTTCTGCTGCTGCACCATCAGACTCTCCTTTGTCGGGGCAGGGGGAGGGTTTCCCAGCAGCTGGGGCTAATGAGGCTACTACCGGGGAAAGGTACTCCCTCAGCATCTCACCTATCTCCTTCACCAAATCTGGGTGGTTTATTCCTGAGGCAGGCTGTGGGGCAGGCTCAGGCTGTGGGACGGGCTCAGGCTGTGGGACGGGCTCAGGCTGTGGGGCAGTATCCTTATTCTCTAGGGGAGGTATCAGGGTGGTTACCCAGTCCAGTCTCCCCTTATCTCTAAATGCTACACAGAACAGGCATACCAGCAACACCAGCCACTGTATGATGTCATTAACATTCAGAGATTTGAACCCTTCAAAGACTGGTGGGGTAGGCCCAAAGAGCTGGGTGAAGGGTTGGGAAAAGGTTTCCCCTGGTATTATTTCCTCACAGTATGTACCGTTGTTAAAATAACCCCAAAAACACACAGTCAGTGTATGGTAGCCCTGAATCCATGTGCCTGCCTTCCAGAGAAAATTAAAATCCACGATTTCCTCACTTCGTTAACCCATATAGCAAACTGGATGACAGCCACAGCAACCTTAGTTACAGGGCCCATGTTTAGAAAAGGCCCTGCAAATGGGAGGAATACGGCCACACCCACATGCCACCCGAACCAGACAAAGGCAGACCACATGATATCCAGTACACAACAATGTAGGCACTTAAGAACTGTTATTCCTTTTTCTCTCAATGCCCCTCGAGCCCCACGAATTGGGCGCCAAATTCTGTCTCGGTTTGAAAAGACAGTTGTCTGCTAAGGAGAGGCAAGCCTCCGGGTTATTATAATTTAGAAGATTAAAAAAAAACTTTCGGTCAGAGCTATAGGGAAAAGGAATAACAGTCCTTTACTAGTAAATATAACAGGGACAGACAAACAACAACAGCACTTATAATAACAGTAAAACAGAACCAAGAACCCTGAGGGCAAACGGTGGCAAAGTCCGTCGCTGATGGCTGCAAGCTGGAAGCGATGGATTTGTCCTCAGCAGACAGGGGGGTGCCCCGGCAGGCAAAGTGGGCAGTGCCGAAGAACTCGCAGCGGCTGACCCCGGGCTGACCCAAAATCCAGCAGGGTAACGAAGAAAACTCCGAATTCCTGGGCGCTCTAACAGATGATAGAATTCCCAGGACCAAACTCCTCCGTTAGCTGTGGACTCCAGGCAGCCACCCGTAGTCCGACCGTCCTCCCCGGGAAAGCTGAGAGAAGTGAGGCCACCCCCCAGCTCTCTCCGGAGCCTCCTCCCTTCCCCAAAACCAAGTGATCAACTTCTTTTGTCAGGTTAAGCACCGCTTAAACTGCCCCTACTTAACGGGGCGGGGGGGGGGGGGGGGGGGTAAAATTCTACAGGAGAACTTAACCTCAACAAGTTATAAATCTTTTTTTTAACAATACTGCTGTCTGACTCTGTGTGTGTATAGTACCGTGCTCATGATGTTCATAGAGAAATAAGATTTGGAGAAACACCAACTCTTTTCTCTACATAGACTTGTCTAATTAACACAGGAAAATCTTATATTGGGTGTGGGAGATTAGGGACAGACGGTCGGAAGATATCGCGTTGTACGGGGCAGACAGAACCCCTCCCTCAATACTTAGTTGGTTAGTGTCCTTGATAAGGTAAGCAACACCTAACTTGTAACGTAAGCAGACGGATGTGATGTAGCAAACAGAGGTTTATAACTCCATGTAACAGTTAATAAACGCCATTAGCCGTCCACCACACTGGTGTCTGTGAGCTGGTGGTCCGAGCAGCCTGGGTGTGGCTGCCGTGTCGTTCCCGAACCAGGTTCGCTACGCCTCAGCGGAGGCAGCAAGTGGTGCCGAAACCCCCGGGAGTCGCCCGGGAGATCGGGAGTCGCCTGGACGGGTGAACGACGGGCCGAGCGGCGGGCCAGCTCGGCGAGTGGGGACGCCCCAGGACCCGTGAGGAGGATGGAAGCCCTCATGAAGGTCGTATCTCAGATTCATAAGCAGTGGGGAATTGATTGTAAAGCAAAAGATTTTACCCTCGCAGTGACGAGGCTTTTGCAACTTAGTATTATTGATAGACCGGTGGATATCCTCCACCCAGATGTTTGGGATCAATGCACTAAGGCTCTTGCTGAAGACACAATGTCTTCTGGCTCAGGGAAAATCTTAAGGCATGGGGAAGGGTCGTGGAAGCTTTACAGAAGGCTCTACATGAGCAAGAAACATGGAAAGCTGCCCGAAATTGTTTTAAGATTTCTCCTCAATTGGGTATCGCGGCAGCGACGCAAACTTTCTCAGAGGGAACTGTTTGTTGAGAATTTTTCAGAGTGTAAAAGAATGCAGTCTGAAAGTTAGTGATAATGTGCAGAGTGTTGATGGGGTTAGTTTCTGCGGAGTGCAGAGGCTCGGAGGAGCAAGAGCTCGTTTCAGAGCCTCCAAACTCAAGGTCACTCGCTGAGGCGATAAAAGAGATGCAGTCATTTTACAACAATCTAGCTGAAGAAGCTAGGAATGCTGGAAAAGCGGTGGAGGGACCCCCCCCCTTATGCACCTCAAGATAGCGCTGAATCCGAGAAGGAAAGCAGGACAGAAAACAAAGAAGGTCAGTTAGATAGTGGGCTCTTTGCCAATGAAACGAAGAGAGCTTGTTAGCTAACGAGGGGGCACGCGAGCAGAAAAGGGAAAAAGAGCTCAAAGAGATAACTGAAGCTAATTCTTTGCCAAAAGCACGTTTTTCTAAGGCGAGAAGCTCCCACAGCAGGAGGCGGGGGGAGTGCAGGTGCAAGGGACGGCCCAGCCCTGAGGGAAAGGGGCGGGGGCCCAGAGGGAAGGGACGGCCCCAGCCTGAGGGAAAGGGGCGGGGTCAAGAGGGAAGGGACGGCCCAGCCCTGAGGGAAAGGGGCGGGGCCCAGGGGGAAGGGACGGCCCAGCCCTGAGGGAAAGGGGCGGGGGCCAAGAGGGAAAGAGTGGTCCAGCCCTGAGAGAAAGGGGCGAGGTCGGAGCCTGACCAAAGGGTCTGGAACCCGGAAGCAGCCAGTCAGTCGACTTCCGGCTCGAATCGGACTCTAGCTGGACGGGGACAGCCTGTCCTCCTGCTGCCGGCTCTGGCTCCGGCTCGACAGAGAAGTACAGTATATAAAATCAGTAACAACAATGTTTCTACTCAGGGTTGAGGGGAAGTCAGAAAAAGAAACGAACTCCTCTCACAGACTGAGGAAATAAAAATTGACTGTGCCGACTGGGTCCATCGGCCACACTGGCTTTCCCAAGTCCGAGTGGGGGGGGCAGGCGGAAACCAGAGAACGTACTCACCGGTAAATCCTAAGGATGTACAAGCAATTGTTAAAGCAATCACTGACAGAGGGATCAATTCAGCAATGGTTTCTACTCTCATTGATAGTGTTTTTGGAGGGGATGACATGCTCCCATTTGACATAAAGCAAACCTGCAGATTGATTTTTGATGGGGCAGGGATGATAGTTTTTAAACAAGAGTGGGAGGACAATTGTGCAAAGGAACTAGCTCTGGTTCACTGGTGCAGATCATCCTATACACGGCTCCAGCCTGCAACGGCTCATGGGCACAGACCCAACCATGATCACGCCCAGGCACAAGCCGAGGGCCTGTGGGCCCACGAGGTGATGCCAACCTAGTCGAAAGACTGATAAGTGGGCAGTTCCTTTCCTATCAGGAATGGTGGGTCTGTCAACAAATCGGAATAACCCCTGTGTGTACCTTAGCAAATTCAATAACCTTGCTGACTTTTTGTGTCAAGTTCTGATTGTTCCTAGAGTCCTGTATCACCAAGAAGAAGAAATGTATCACTTTTTAGAGGAAACCATCCAGCTCCACAAAAGAGAAGTAGTAACAGGTATAACCATTGCAATGCTCCTTGGCCTAGGAGCTGCCGGTACAGCCACAGGTGTTTCAGCTCTCGTGACCCAACATCAAAGACTTTCTCAGCTGCAAATGACAATTGACGAAGACTTACTAAGAATTGAAAAATCCATCTCCTCTCTGGAAAGATCTATCTCCTCGCTTTCAGAAGTCGTCCTGCAGAACAGGCGAGGACTGGACCTCTTGCTCATGCAGCAAGGAGGCCTGTGTGCCGCCTTGAGAGAGGAATGCTGTTTTATGCAGACCATACTGGAGTTGTGCGAGACTCCATGGCTGAACTGAGAGAAAGACTAGCCCAGAGAAAGAGAAAGAGAGGCCCAACGAGGATGGTTCGAGTCATGGTTCAATCAGTCCCCATGGCTGGCCACCCTTGTTTCCACCCTAATAGGTCCTCTCACCATAATACTCTTGGTATTGATTTTTGGGCCTTGCATTTTGAACAAGTTAGTGTCATTTGTTAGAAGCCGTTTAGAAAAAGTTAGCGTCTTATTTGTCGAACGCCTGCAATTACCGTGAAGTGCGCTTGTTACTAACATTTTATACCACTTTTGTATCCTATTATACTAACTTTAACAGCTTTTGCATTTTTATGACGTTTATATTTTTATAACATTTATACTTTTATAACATTTATACTTTTATACTTTTATAACATTGATACTTTTATACTTTTTTACTTAGTCATGGGAGGGGGGGAAATGTGGGAGATTAGGGACAGGCGGTCGGAAGATATCGCGTTGTACGGGCAGACAGAACCCCTCCCTCAATACTTAGTTGGTTAGTGTCCTTGATAAGGTAAGCAACACCTAACTTGTAACGTAAGCAGACGGATGTGATGTAGCAAACAGAGGTTTTATAACTCCATGTAACCAGTTAATAAACGCCATTAGCCGTCCACCACACTGGTGTCTGTGAGCTGGTGGTCCGAGCAGCCTGGGTGTGGCTGCTGTGTTGTTCCCGAACCAGGTCGCTACGCTCAGCGGAGGCAGCAATTGGGTCCTAAGATATCTGTGAGGACAGCATATAGCTGAATCCAGCCTCTGCTGCTCAGGCCTTTGTGGCCTGAAAACATAACAAGATAAATTAACAGAGGAACTTGGAAACAATGGATAGCTTTGTCTTTCCTATATTTGAATTAGAAATAACTTCTCTAGCACCCAGGGGGGATTTCAGATGCCAGGCTTCTGCAGAAAGGATTCCAAATGAAAGGGAAGTTCTTTAGCAGACTCCATCTGTTAAATTGAAATGTTGAAAATTGATGGAGAGCATAAAATAGTTGTCTATGTCTGAAATAAGTGTGTGTGTGTGTGTGTATATATATATATATATATATACACACATATACATATTTGAAAGGAATACTCCTGCAAGATGTTGGTCGTGGAAGTAGAACTCACAATGTAGCAACATTGCAAATGCTACAATCCTGTTATACAGACTCACCAGGAAGAACATTCAGAGTTACAATGGGAGGTAAAAACTACATCACCACCACTACCACTAAAAGAAAACAAAACAAAACAAAAATCAAACAAAACAAAAAGAATAATAATAATAAAACCCTACAAGTCTTGTGCCCTCTTGGGGATTTTTTTTTTAAAATTCTGAACATTTCTGCAGAAACTTGAGCTTGTTTTACATATGATTGTGTCTCTGTATCAGAAAGTTTTCTTGAGAAGAAGGAAAAACCACGGTGTACACCAGCCAGCCTGCAGCTGCCTTGAAACAATAGTAACACAAAGGTACAGCATGAACTGGCCCACTCTGTGTCTCATTAACCTCAAATGAGAAGTTTGTTTTTTTCAAAGCTGGTTTTGGAACCATTTAAGTGATAACCTCACAAAGCCAGGCAGCCTTTCCACCAACACAGGGGGTCAAGGCCTTTTAAAAAGCAAAACTGCTGTAATGACTACTTATTTTAAACCATTTCCCACCTGTAATGGGGCTTTCTGCCCTCCAGGTAAGGGCTCTTGCTCCTCCCAGGCTGTAAGATCCAGAAGTTGCCACCCATTGTAACACTCATAAGCAAAATCCCCAAGCATCTCTCTTGGGATTTAGTAGGAACATGTCACACATCTGGCCTGGAGCTACAGAATGGTCTCTTCTAGGAGAGAAGTCAGGCATTGCAATACCTAGGATTCCACGTTCCAAAGGGATCCTCTGTGTTTTATCCTGTGATTTTCAGTCTGCTGTGATTAAGAAATGCATGCCCTTGATTCCCTGGACAAAGCGAGAGAGGGGCAATTACCAAGCAATTTTCTACATTCTCAGAGAAAGTCCTAAACAAAGAACGTTCAAAATCCCAAACATCATAACTGGAACACTTCATGCCTTGTTAAGAAAAGGAAAAGACTAACAACAATTCTGTGTGGGGAGAAAAGAAAAAAAAAAAAAAAAAAAAAAGGCAGCAGTAGCCAAGAAGTTGTTGCTTTATATATCCAGTTTGTGTCATGTGACCAGACTTACATAAACTAAAAAGTGAAAAGTGATTTGGCTTCTTTGCATGCCAAATCCCATCCCAGGGATTCTCATTCTCAGGGTGTCCTCTCCACAGCCACAGGTTGAATTATCTTCTGGTACCACGGTTTGCTCAGATGAGAAAAGTCTGCAGGGAAGAGTTTGCTGCTAAAACTCCACTTGAGATAGAAAGGTTGCAAAACCAGCCCACTGTTCACCACAGATGAAATTACAGAAAAAGAAAGTAAACTTAAACTCCCAGCAATACTCACCCAAAATTGTGGTGCTCATGTGTTCAGAGGCTACACATATTGCTATAAAATGTTTGTATCACAGCATCATATCACATCAGACATGACCTCAACCAAATTATAGAGTAAGGATGCAGCTTTGGTCATCACCTCCCTTCTGTCCACTAATTAAAATCAGCTTGTTGGGTAACATATTTTCCTCCCAAATGAGTAATTTCTTCTCAAGAAAAAAACAAAAACTAAAAACATGATCGTAGCTTGGGCAATGAGCATAATCAGAAATGTTTATCCTGTGCATCAAGAATAGATTTCAATTCTTAAAAGTTGGAAGCAGCAGGAGAACAATTAAGTTTATATACCAGACATGGGGTTTTTTTAGGATACAACTACGACTGTAAAATAATAGAGACTTGGCAATTAAGTAGCTGATGAAATTAAAATACAGAGAAAATAGTGAAAACAAACAAAAAACCCACACAACCTGCTCATGCACAGAGATGTGCATTTTACAAAGCACTGACATTTTTCAGTGAGAGGGAAGACTGTTGTTTCTTTGAAAACCATGGCTCAACAGCTGATCACAGTCAAAAAAATTCCAATGGTACATCAAGGATCATTACAAAGGATCTTGAGTATAAAATGCTAGATAAATAAATGTCAGAAATGCCAGATAAACACTTATGTGCACAGTTTGCGTATAATTGTCTTTAAATATTTCCAAGGTAATTACATTGCCTGAAAAACTTCAAGTGTTTGTTTCTTGGTGTTGATAGCATCCACATCCAAGCACCAACACCCAGCCTTCCTCTTGGCAGGCTTAATGATCAAAATTCAGCTCTTGGGCACTCTTCACTGCGCTGAAACTTCAGTGACAGAGACACTGGTCGGTTGTGCTGTGAAAGCCGTCTGCAGGGCTCTCAGGCACTCAGAAAACAAAACCTACCACCCTTTCTGTAATTTAATATTGGGCTTCATCAGCTCAGATATTCACATGCCATTGCTTTATGAACTTAACCACTGTTATTATAAATGTATTTTTTATTTATTTATTTATTTATTTATTTATAAATTAACCACTGTTAATTCTACTGCCATGATTCCCATTTGTGGCTGTGCTGGCACAGGTCTTGGTGCTTGAAACATCAGACCAGGACCAGACCAAATGTTCAAGCACAATGAATGTCCTCTGAGTGCTTTCTGTACCCCACCTCTGCTCAAATGGGGCTCACAACAGTGTCAGTTTGGGGTTCACTCTTGAAATGAGTAGTCTCACCTATTTAAGCAAAAAACTTCAATAAGGCCACTCATTTTTAAGCACGTGTTTAAATGGCTCGCTGAATCGAGCTCAGAGTGTTAAAACTTGAAGGAATCCAGTCCAAAGCTTGGCTTTACATTTGAGAATAGCTTTAAG